>CAAKMY010081987.1:0-20318 GCA_901111285.1 Corrigiola litoralis | reverse complement strand
TTTTGTTTCTAAAAAAATTGATTTTGAAGATGGGCAACCAAACATTGTTTTTGGCTTAAAAACTGTTTTTTTCATTTTGGAAACAAAAAAACAGTTTTTAGAAGTGTTGCCAAACAAGCTCTTAGTTTATACAACCATCGACTCTTGCATTAGACTCTTTTCCTTCTAACTTATAATGATACGACCTTACTCTTTAAGGGTTAGGGGAAATTGATACTCTTGTAAAGGTCATATCATATTAAAAACATTGATTCCCTTACTTTTTAATTCTTGGTGTACTCGATATTGTGAGATCACAAATTATTAGAAAAGTTTTTTTACTTTTATTGCAAAAGGAAACAACTCTTTGTAAGCTAAATTTATTTAATTGACAATATTATTTGGTTGACCTGCATTTCACAAAATTGAGGAATCGGGAATTTCATGAAAATTGTGAATTGGTAATTTGGTACAAAATGTGGGAATAAAACACCTTGCATTTGTCCTTTTATTTATTCCTCTCTTAAAAGGGAATTTCTCTAAACTACCCTCGAGGTACAACAAAAAAATCTGAATGCCTCAGTGTTTCTTCGAAAAAAATAAAATGCCCTTAAGTTCAAGACCTTAATAAGGACGGTCGCTAAAAAAAAAAAAAGTCAAAACATTGACCCACAAGCGTAGTACTGTAGCAGTTTCACTCCTTAAGCCGTGACAAACCCAGGTGTGAAGTCCAAACTGCGCCGTGTCCCGTGTCCCGTGTCCCGTGTCCGTAGTTTATGTCTCCTACATTAGGTACTGATCATCACTCCAGAAACAGTGTAACACAAGACAAGCCCGTGTCCGAGTGAGTTGTTAAAGGGATGAGGAAGCGGGACTTGGCCATCCTCATGCTCGCTGCTTTCGCCATCTTCTTCTCTCTCCAGGTCCATATATTCATATCATACCATACCAGTATACCATATATGTTACTATTGTTTATATATTGTTGTCCATTTTAATTGATTGTTGAATCAAATGAATTTAATAGCATGAGGGGGATTTCTCGTTCAGAGAAGCGTGGTTCCACTTACTGGATGACTACCCTATCAAATACGAAGCCGATCGCCTCCCTCCCCCCATCGTCGCCGATCTCAACGGCGATGGCAGGAAGGAAGTCCTCGTCGCCACCCACGACGCCAAAATTCAGGTCCCCTTTTTCTACTGTTACATCCTTATTATTATTATTTGACTACTGCTACATGTTATATACTTATGTGCCTCTCTTTTTTATCGCATTGCTATGAAATTGGGATTTGAATGTGCTATCTTTTATGCTCTTGCATGTTATACTCACCTTTTTTGGACAAGTCTTTTTTCAATCCACCAATTGGGTGGGTTAACACAAATTATTAGAATAGACCGTTTACTTTTATTATAAAAGCAGACCAACTCTTTACAAGCTAAATATACTTAAGCTACAAGTTAAACATTACAAGCTAAACTAGTTTTTGCCCAATGCGATGTACGAAATGTTGATAGAATGCTTACATCTTTTAGTGCGAAAATAGATATTTTTTCATTAGCATGTTTTTTGTTTTGTGAGAAATAGGTTTTTTTTTTTTTAGTGTTATATTGTACTTATAGCGTGTTTATGAATTGAAAGTTATAACATTAAGAATGAAAATTGGATGTTTAATACTTAGGTAATTAATGGGGTGATGTTATTTTGGTCAATAGTACAATGTGAGCATTCCACATGGCTTGTTCTTGTGAATACAACGGTTTTTAATAGATTTTATATAGAAGATATAGATATACTTAAGCTACTTAGAAGTTCAAGACAAGTTATACATTTATAAGCATTTATTGGGCAGCATGGCTCCGTCTACTTTTATAATAAAAGTAGACCGTCTCTGTCAAGAGTTTCTCGTGAGTTAAAGTGGTCACTTTTATTGTAACGGTACTAAAGGTGACTACTTCAATCCAAATAGTGACCAGAGCTGGTGTTCTTTTAAACATAAAATGACGCTTTCATACAAAACTTTTTCTGCAATGTTTGAGCATTAATGTAATTCCTTGTGTCCAAGTTTTTTTTTTTTATTTGGGGGGGGGGGGTCATAATAGCAATTTTATAGCAGTTAGGAAACCCGTCTTATTGCAAGCGGTCAAGTTCGATGTAGTGGTAGCGATCAAAGCTCTTGAATCCTTGGGGTATCCTATACCTATTAGAATCTAACGTCTTTAAAGTTAATTCCAAAAAAAGGAGTGGAATTTGTGAGTGTAAACGACATTGCGAATAACAATGAACGCAACTAAGGTATCAAGATGATCAATCAAGGAGACAAGGATCCTAGGACTGTTGAATCCATCACCAATAATACATCCGATGATCTAGTTGAACGGTAGTCATAGCCCTTGAAACCTGCTTTGCAAGAAATGTTTCAACTCTAAGATGTTCGGTCTGGGCTATGGGAACGGAGATATCCCCGAAATACAGAGCCCTCTGCAATTCCTGCTGGTTGAGTATACATATACGAAAATAAACTCTTTCCGCCTTCTATTCCTCTAATATAATGAAATGAATCTACTTGCAAATATAGGAGAAAAGCATTTACTTTCATGTGAATGGATGAAGATTCTAAAATCTAAAATAATATGTAGAAATAGCACCTATCACTTCCTCTTTTTCGTCAGCATTGGTGTGTTAAATTAATACAAATATATCTTTATCAAGTTTGTATTCTTTGTAGCTAGAATGCACTGCCTTATAGTGTTAAGAATATCTAGGGGCATCAAAATTTTGCATCTTGTGGGAGACTAGGCTAGGTCAGCAAGGGGATTTTTCTCTGGATGAGGAGCCAGAGTGAGCCGAAATTTGGAGTTTACCAAGTTTTAGGTCTCTTTTGTTTAAAAAAAAAAAAAATTAGAATAGGACAGGTATTTATAGCTGACATTGGCACTCAAGAGTCTTGATGCAGTAATTTGCTTCACAACACATATAATTGCTGTAATTTTATATGAAGTGAGCTGTTTTCATGTTGAGGTGAGAAAGTTCTCCTGGGTGAAATAGCTTTTTCTGTTATGGACGAGTAGGGTTTTTCCATGACCTTGTGCTTTTCTTCATGTGTGAATAAAATAAGTAGGAGCTAGTAAGATCTTTCTCCAAAAGACGTGCGCCTCGGTTGCTGTGGTGCGTTCTTGTATATTTTGAGTACCTGTAGAAAGGGTTAAATAAAGACTACAGTCTTCCAGTTACAACTGATATTTCTATTTAACAGTAAGGGCTTGTATTGAGATAAAAGGTTAAAGTGCCTGATTCTGTGAAAGATGTGTCACTTGCTCGAGTATTTTGGGTAAAAATGCTACTTGACATCAGAACATTTAATGTTACATCTGGGCAAAAGGATAAGATATTTTTATGTACATATTATATTATTCATGTGCTTAATAAGTTAATTTAATCATAGCATACGGTTAGCTGATGTACAGACAATTAGAATCTGAAGCAATGGATTCGGTCTGTTACTAGCTGTCAATCTGAATCGCAAGTGCTTGATTTTTCTCAAAAAAATTCTGTTGGTAGCTGCGGAGCTGTGTGTTCCTCTAGCCTTTGCTATGGCCTTTAACAATGTGTTTCTATGTCTAGGTGTTAGAACCTCATGCTAGACGGGTTGATGAGGGATTTAACGAGGCACGTGTTCTTGCTGAGGTGACTTTGTTGCCCGACAAAGTCCGTGTTGCGTCTGGAAGACGTGCTGTTGCTATGGCTACAGGTGTTGTTGATCGAAACTACAAGCAAGGGGAGCCACAAAAGCAGGTATTGGTGGTGGTTACTTCAGGATGGTCTGTTATGTGTTTTGACCACAATTTGAAGAAGTTATGGGAAGTAAATTTGCAGGTATGTAGATCATTTTCCGGAAAGGTTTCTGTCGTTTACTAGTAACTAGACATAATCATTTTTCACTGGATTATCTGCAGGAAGATTTCCCTCATAATGCTCATCATAGGGAGGTTGCAATTTCAATAAGCAATTATACCATCAAGCATGGAGATGCAGGATTGGTAATTGTTGGTGGAAGGATGGAAGTGCAGCCACATGTATGCATACTCTGCTTATCTACGAATGCATACTAAGTGTTTTAGATAATATTCATTGTGTTTATCGTTCAGGCTGTGTCGTTTCTTCTGACATGGACAGAATATTGCTTTTCTTCCTGTTTTGTTGGATTCTCTTATGTTGTTGGTTAAAAGTTAACCAGACTGTTAACTCCATCCCTGATATATAGAGTTGCTCTGATGCTTATATTTAACACTCATGTGAACTCTACCACTAAAATAAGCTGAATGTTGATAATTGTAATTCATGTAGCATTCTTTGTGAAGCCGTGAAGGTCGAAAGACAGGCCACTGAATTTTGCAAGCAAACAATTTTCAAACTTCTTACAGTTTTTCCCTATAGCTGCTAAGGTTATGATGGGTAGTTGTCTAAAGATTGTCAGGCTTGTGGTTTTAAGGTGGGAAACATTTGACAGAACCTATATCGTTTTTTTATAGCATAATACTAACTAGTACTGATCAGTCTAAGAAAAAAAGTTTAGTTCCTTTTCTTTTTCTCATGATGTGAATTCTCTGATCAGACAGACTTGTTAACCTGTCTAGTTTCTTTTGCTTATACCTTCATCTGGATGATGAAGTGTTTCTAAAATTGAGCTTTGTGGGCTTGGGCGGATTCAGAAATGTCTTGCAAGGCTGTCCTCTTGGTTTCTGTACAGGTGCCCTGTATTAAATATGTATTTTCACTTTTTGTTTATTGCTATATAAGTAATAAACATAAAGGCCCAAAAGGTGTACCTGGACCTTGTTGAGATAAGCATTTTTCTGTATGTGGACACCATGTCAAGATAATTTTAAAAGACTTGTACCCGACTTTTTTTCTTGCACAGTTGCCTTCTCAGTAGTGTTGTAGTCTTTAGACTGCTGCTGAGCTAATTTTCTCATAGGTAACTAACGTCTCCTAGGACTTCTCAAATTGTGTGGTAGGTTGCCTAACTTGGACTGTATTATGGTATACAGGCGCTATAGGGGATGTTGTCATTTTTTATTTGTTTTGGGGATCTTTCTATTGCTCATTTTAGGAAAATAATCTTCTTAGTGTACCCTTTATATGTACTTCCTCTGCCACCGTCATCACAGGTCAAAGCTCATTATTAACCTTCAATGTTCAACTGGATGCAGATTTATTTAGATCCGTTTGAGGAGATGGCTACAGCAGAAAAAACTGCAGAACAGCATAGGAGAAGTGCAGGTGAAACTGAGGTACATACATTGTAAAATCGCTTTGCTTAACTGGTAGAGTTCTCTTTTGCCCCTGGTCCCGTGAAACTCCCATGTTGAGCAACTAAATATGGTGGCAAGGAAAGTAATGTTAGAAATGTTTGGCTCTTGAGATGCATCTGTTTACTGCTATGCTGCATTTGTGTTACTGTGTATGTGATTGTGAGCTTGCAGTCTTTCTTGACCCATTAGGTTTATTTGTCCATATAATCCAGTAATCCTTCCCCCGTATATGAGTGATGAAGCTCAATTAGCTTTCATGTATGTATGAGTCATAATATGAGCAAGACCTCGAAGACCAACATTTTTCAATGAGTGCTTTATGTGATGCACACAGCTTGTAGAGCGCTCATGTTAGCTTGTTATATACACTTGATTATTTACAGTAGAAATAATCAGAAACTAGTTATATTCAGATGTGTTACAAGTGGATGAAATCTGTTTTTGCTGAATCTTTAAGGAGAGGATGGTCATCTGGTCTCTCTTATTTAATTTCTTGTTCCCTTAACCCCCTCCTTTTTGGTGAAGTAATGCTATTACTGGTTAGGTGTCTTGTTGCACCTGTAGCCTAGGTCATTGATGTTACATTTGGCTGGAAGGAGTGGAAGTTTTTTGATTGGCATGTCTAATTGTCCTTTGGTTTCTTTGGGGAAAAAGAAAATATTTTGAAATAAATTCAGTAGTTGCCAGCTTTTGCGGAATAGAGTATTCAACATTGCTATATTGATATACTACCCAAGGAAGGCTTTCCTGGGCTTATCTTTTCGTGATTTTGAGTGTGATTGGTAATTTGGTATACTATACTTTTCTCCCCAACTGGTGGTAGTTAATGTACTCCTTGTCCTTTATGGTTGTCCTTGTTACTTTTGTCATTTATGAAATTCTATTTATCTAAACTAACAACATCACGAAGTAGGAATTGCTTTGTTATGTAAGATTAAAGAATCCTCCTTGACCACCAAATCTCTGATATGAATTTTTGTTTTTTGTTGTTTTCCCTTTTGGAGTAGAGAGCTTTTTAGTTCAGCCTCATAATTTAATTTGAGACACTTATCTTGATTTTGATTATTCTGTTTTCTACCTTCGCAGCCATCAGAGAACAATGAAATAGTGGATTTACGACATTTTGCATTCTATGCATTTGCGGGTAAAAGCGGCCAGCTCCGATGGAGTAGAAAGAATGAGGTTTGTCTTTTTTATATATCTGTGATCACCCTTTATACATTTTTTCTTATCTTTTCTCATACTGTACTGTGTTACAGTGCTACCAAGTTCCGATGTGGAGAATATAAATTATTCTGCTAGTGCTCGTTGTTATGGGCTGCCTGTACACAGTAAAATATGTCTATAAGCCGATCTACACCTGTAAAAACACCATTGTATCTGAACTATGAAGGAAAAGAGTCATTGATGTCATATTTCTTCAATAAAATGATGGATACTCTTTGTACACTAGGTCCTGTAGTTTGAAGATTGCATTACGTGAATATTTTGAAACTGCTGATTATTTTCCTGCGTCTTCTCTTCTCTTTGATTATGTTACCTATAAAGTTAGGTTGTGATACGTGCCATTACAACTTTATGTCTTTTTGTTGTCTCTCTTTGTATGGTCGATTAGGTTTTATGCTGACGAGAGATGGACAAGTTTAAATGTCCACCTGTACTTCGACTGTTTTATGCTGACAAGTCTCTTTGTGTTTGAAGAAAATTGAAGCAAAATCGTCAGATGCATCAATGTTGATTCCACAGCATAATTACAAGCTTGATGTTCATTCTTTGAACAGCCGTCATCCTGGAGAGGTAAGCTCACACATTTTCTTATATTGAATTCTACAATTCTCACTGTAATTTCCATCTGTTCGTTCTGATATCAACTTCAAATCTTTTTTAGCTAAGCTGGTTTGTCTATTGAGCTCTGGCTTAGCCTATCTGTTTCTTCTTTATTATACTGCCAAAGTTACAAAGCCACTGAGTCAACCCCTGCTTTTGCCATTAACTGCAAAAAAATTGTTGGAACCGTGCTAGGAGGTTCTTGAATATTATGATCGACTGGTATTACCCTGGTACCAAGTAGCCAACGGGTGACACTGGCAACAGGTGGTTAATAGGCCTAATCCATGTGATTGATGATTGATCTACATTGGTCGCAAGCCTTGTCATTTATATACCCTTAAGTTGAAGGGTTTCTGTAGTTGGGAAGTTTTTGAACACAACAGAGCTTGTTTAGTTTTGTATGCATCTCTTTCGCTTATACTGTGTCTAGATGTGATGTTTGCTGTTTGATAATATCTTGACCTGAACGCATTACTTTATTAATCTCCCCCCCCCCCCCCCCCTCTCTCTCTCTCTCTCTCTCTTTCATTTTCAAGTTGTAAGTGCACTAAACGAGGGTAAAATTATCAGTTTGAATGCAGGGAGTTCAGAGAATCAATCCTTGGAGTTATGCCACATCATTGGGTTAGTAATATACTCCCCTTGTTTTTTTTACTTCATGTTTTACGTGATTGCCCAGGAACTGAGGAAAACTAAGTAGTATGACTAAAGCTTAGGAACTCACAACCTTTTTTTTTTTTTTTTTTGGGGGGGGGGGGAGACTATACAATGCTGTTTCTCTCGAAAATGGATTTTGGAGCTCTGCCTCCAGTTATTTACTTGGTTCAGTTCTCTCAGACTCTCACCAACTCTCTTTTTCCAATATTTTTCTCATATTTTCAGTATTCACAAAACTGAAACATCAATTATTTAGAAACAAAATCACTAAGCTTAAACTTATTTAGCTGTACTTGGTGATAATTAACAGGATAGGCGAGAAGACACTTCCTTTCAGCTGGCACATTTCAGACGGCACAAGAGAAAGACCCTAAAGAAAGTATCTGGAAGAAATACGAATTACCCTTTCCACAAGCCAGAGGAACATCACCCCCCAGGGAAGGATTCATCAAAAAAGATATCGAAGTTTATTGGGAAAGCTGCAAATTATGCTGGCTCCGCAAAGCCAAAGAAGGTACTAAAAGGAGTGGTATCGTGGATTTTCTGGCATAGTTCTTTGTACTTGCAAGTTTTTCAGCATGAATCAGGGTGCTATTGAAGGGTGATGGTTAACTCAGTAATCGCTTGTCTAAGCAAATCCGTGTGAAACTATGATAAATTATGCTTTTCTTGTTCGTGGAAAGCTTCATTGTTACTATGTTCAACAAGTGGTTGCTTTATATATGTGTGATCTTTTCCTTAACATTCATGCGACATATTTATCTGTTTCGAGTTGTAGACTGATTGGTTTTTAGTTTTTCCTTTTCCATTAGTCAGCGTATACAAAAATTTTTGTTTGATGTAGCATTCTACTTTGTTTTCATGTACAGACAACACAATATATACCCACGATAACAAACTATACGCAACTTTGGTGGGTCCCTAATGTTGTTGTGGCACATGAAAAGGAAGGCATTGAAGCTCTGCATTTGGCATCTGGTCGCACAGTTTGCAAGGTGAGCAGCTTCCGTGTTTAAGCTGAAAACAATTTGATATTACATGTTATGAATATTATTTTACTCTCCATCTGTCACAGTAGATGTTACAAAATCCATATATTTACTGAGAGGGTGTAACAGTAGGGTGACTTAATTTTTATTTGAGGGCTTTACAAGGAATGCTCTGTAGGTTAAAAAAGGACTCCATATCGTACGCATTTTTATGCTTAATTATGTGATGAGTCTTGTTGTTTTGTTGACTTGAAACTCATTAATTTGAAACAGCTTCATCTTCAAGAAGGTGGCCTTCATGCTGATATCAATGGAGATGGGGTGCTGGATCATGTGCAGGTTAGTGGTTATTGGTTGTGCCTTTGATGCTGACTAATTTTGTTGTTGAGAATTTGATGTGAGGTAGAAACAGGACTCTAGATTTTCATTCAAAGTTTTAAATGTACTTCAAATAATATGAGCCATGCCTTTTTGGAGGAAGATTAAAGTCAGTGTTCTTCAAATTATATGGGCATGCCTTCTTGGAGGAGGAGAGAAGTTTCACTTTCTACCGAAAACCAGGTCATATGGCAGATTTGCCCACCACTGTGCTATAAGATATGAATCCTCGTGTTGCCTTTTCTTTGATGGGCATAATGGTTGAAATTGTGCTTCAGCTTAATTTGCACAAGAATGGAAATGAAATGACAGATAAGCCAAAAATGTGCAAACCATATTTTATACAAGTGTAGCAAACAGAAATGTTCATCAAAGGAAGATAAAACGACAAATATCACTCACTAATGACATGGATATTGTAGTTGAGAATATTACAATTGGAAGAGATAGGTAGAAACCGATTGGTCTAATTACTTAATCTGGATGTTTGTGCTTGAAGATGGCAAGAACTTAAGAGGTAAAGACGAGTAATCTAAAGGAGATACTTAATACTTCTTTCAAGTTTCTCTGCATAAATGCTGAAACTGGAAATCTATTTATGCGACATGAGCTCCGGCTTTGTTTCTCACCTTATTATTGCTTATTTTCCTTCAAGTTCATTTATTTTAGTTGAGTTCTTGGTGTTTAGGTCAGCTGACTTGGGAATACGGATCTGATCCGACATGAGATCCGAGGATCTGATCCTTCAGATAAACACATTCTAGATACAGTGACTCGGTTTAAAGGATTTGGGTACTCGGTCAAAGGGTACCAAAAACTTAAATTTAACGGAAAACTGGGAGAGCTGTCAAAGAGAAAGGATGACAATGCCCAGCCTACTAATAAAAAATACTGCCCAAACGATAAATAGTCAACTATCAGCAACATGTAGCCTTCTTTCTTTCTCTCTCCATCTTTACCTCTCATTTTTATTCTCTAGAGTCTAGATACGAGATTGAAAATAGCTGACCATTGAATGCCGTTCATGGGAGTGAAGTATCCGGAATCGTACCCCCCTGCTCATGGCCGACTCAGCTCAAGTATCACATCCCATGCTGTATCCAAGGGATGTGGGATACGCCACCCACCACGCGTGTCCGAGTAACATAGGGTCAGTCTAGGATAGCTTAGCCAACAAGAAAATAAATCCTTAATCTTTCCATTTGATGTAATCAGTTTGGAATCTGGATTAATGCTCTTTGAAGTCACAAATAAGTGAAAGCATCAATTGCCTTTAACTATGAAGACAGAGTTGTGAAGAATTAATTTTTTGAAGAAAGTGAACAATGTGAAATTTGATTTTTTGAATAAGGAACTATCTTATCAGTAGAAAATATCTCAAACATAAAGTTTGCTATGTTAATTGGTTAACAGAGATTGATTTTTTCTAGGTGATTGTGCATCAATATCTTATCAGAACTCTATTTTTGTTAATGCTCACATGCTGAAAAGTAATAGGAATTGTACAGTTTGTTAGTTGAGTTGTATATATGGTTTTTTTTTTCTAATTTCATAGTACATTTTTCTGCAGGTGGTAGGTGGAAATGGTGCTGAGCAAACTGTTGTGAGTGGATCGATGGATGTACTCCGACCTTGCTGGGCAGTAGCTACTTCTGGGGTGCCAGTGCGAGAACAGCTCTTTAATGCTTCAATTTGCCATCATTATTCTCCATTTAACTTATTTCAACATGGTGAATTCTCACGGGGCTATGGTAGGGCCCAAGATCATAGTTCCTTAGAAGTCGCCACTCCGATTCTCATCCCAAGAGATGATGGCCATCATCATCGGAAGGGAAGCCATGGAGATGTTATCTTCTTAACTAACAGAGGGGAGGTATGATTTTTGTGTGTCAAGTTTTTTAGGGTTCTGTTTTACATTCAAAGAATCACTGTCCAAGTACACATTTACTCGTTACCATATCCGAAAATAGGTGAATTGAGGCAATTAATGGGGTAAAGAGGTTATCTCACTTGGTCGTTGGGTATTAGGTCTTTGTGATGGTGAGGGGTTGATTTGGTAAATGATACATCTGTTGGATATCAATAATGCTGCTACTTGGTGTTTAACAATTAATTTTTGTCTAGTCTTCAAGTCACTTTTTTTTTTTTTTTTTTTGGCAACTTATAATATGATTTCGTCCTTCAGGTAACATCATACTCACCTGGTGAACATGGCCATGAGGCAGTTTGGCAGTGGCAGATCTTGACGGGGGCAACATGGTCTAATTTACCGTCTCTGTCTGGGATGATGGAATCGGGTTATGTGGTACCAACATTGAAGGCATTTTCCCTCCGGGTTTATGATAATCAGCAAATGATTCTTGTCGCTGGAGATCAAGAAGCCATAGTTATATCACCTGGTGGCAGCATCATGGCAACAATTGAACTCCCTGCACCACCAACACACGCCTTGGTTTCTGCAGATTTCTCAAATGACGGACTGAATGACCTGATCCTAGTTACAGCAAATGGGGTGTATGGCTTTGTTCAATCTAGGCAACCAGGAGCCCTCTTCTTTAGCACGCTGGTTGGCTGCCTTATTGTGGTGATGGGGGTCATATTTGTCACCCAGCATTTGAATTCAATGAATAAAAAACCACGCGCTCCCAGATGATTGATCAAAAGAAGTATTCTAGAACTTCCAGAGGACTCACTGTAGTCTTTGCAGACATATTATGCCCACGAACTGCAGGAGCATACAATTTGTGGTAAGGTGAGTCCAGAGTTTTGTAGGTTGAGTAATAGAGTGATCTCCAAGGGTGGCGTTGTCGCAGATTGTCTCATGTTCCTGGAATTTACTTAGGATGTTGGTTGTACCTGTCAACTTGTATAATTTTGGTTGTTTTATAGATCCCCCAACCCTCCTTTTTTTTTCCTGAAATTTTGGTACTGTCATGAGGTTCTAGAATCTAGTGTCATTCAAAAACACATACAGTGACACAGGTCGTTTTCGTTACAATCAGGAGCATCCGAGCGTGTACTTCAGTACTTCCTACTATTCTTGTTTCATACAACAAACCCAAACCATATTTATACTCAAAAGGGCTCGTATTGTACAAAAAGAATACTGGTTCTTAACTTTGGGGTATGCCGTGTATGTGCTAATGGGAGCTTTTGTTCTACACCTTGGTGACTCGCATCTGACCCACATGGCCGCACTCTGATCAAAGTGCTCACTGATCTTGAGGCAGCCGCTAGCCTTTGCTCTGGTACAGGCCAAGGCAGAGATAGTAATCAGGCACGATAGTAGGTGGGCTAGTACGGTCTTGCACGTTTAGAACAGCACGGGCACAGCCTTGGCACGGGCACGACACGCCCGGGTATGGCCTGATCCTCATTTTGGCGAAAATCAAGGTTTCTTTTTCGTGGCCGTGGACCGTGGACCGTGCCAAATTTTGACCTTGGCATACTGACATGGCACATGGGCCGACCCAACACGGCTTGAAGCTTGCTACCTCTAGATCAAGGTGCTTCGCATTCACTGCCATTTGCGATAGAATGAAAAGCCCTAAAGGAAACTCGTCTGAAATGTCACTTAGGCTTCTGCAAAAGCATTGTGGGATCACATATTCAAGTCCTCTAAGCAACATGCTGCTCGCATAAGGGGCATTTGTATAAGAAGCAACTTGCATCAGAATCTTGTAAACTCTTCATTGATAGCATAAGTGGAAAGAAATATATTTAACGACATGTTACACATCGTGAATCTCTGAGTTGGAGGTTTGGAGCAAATAATACCAGGCTGACATTCTTGCACTTCATATATTCGATGAGTTGTACACTTTTTCTCACTAACTAGGGAATACCGTACTATATTATCAATTTTTTACGCAAGACTGGTGATTTTTCTTCTTTTCTTCCCTCTTTTGAAGTCAACCAATATTATCAATTTTTTACGCAAGACTGGTGATTTTTCTTCTTTTCTTCCCTCTTTTGAAGTCAACCAATTGCTAGAACCGTTTCGAAATTCTAATTGTGAGTACGTCGAAATGTTAGATATTCAGTACAAACTTTTTTTATTTTTTAGTCTCGTCTAAGTTAATCCTTTGTAAAAGGATCAAGTAAAACTTGGTAATTAGCTAAGTTTGGTCACGGAACAAGTCATCATTGAGTTTCATGAATGGATTACCACATACAAGCATGTTCCCCATTTCTTCTTCCTAAAAAGTGAAAATTGACTTAAGAGTACTGATGTGGAGTTGTGGACCAGTATGTGCTTAAGCCACTTGACAATTATCTGTACTACAATCTTCAGTCTGTGCCTCTGTACCTCTGTGGAATGTTCAACTTTTCCAAGTCTGCATCGCTTTAGACTTTAAAGTCGCCAATAACCATACAGCTCGGCCAACCTTCCACTCTATAAATGTTCAGTCACTAAGCAATCCATTCAATACCAGCAAACAAAAGGAAATAACGTAGTCATCGTCAGTCACATACTCAAACACAAGTCTAAAGCTTCTTTTAAGAATTTTTTATTTGAAAACGAAAATCAGAATGGCCTCAAAGATCAGTGCATCATGTGAACGCTCCTAGACTTAATCTTGTCCCCCTAACCTCTGCGAATTATAATCCTCAGTCCAGCCCTGAGCTGCTGTGCATGTTCCTAAAAAGGCTACAACAAGCCCAGCCCAAATCCTTAGCTCAAGAAACCATCCTCGTGCTGTAAAAGGCCTATATTGCCAAGTTTGGTGTATATCAATATGTGCTCTAGCGCCAATCAAGTACGAAATTAAAGACAATCTTTTTAACGGCAAGGTATGCTCTGAGGCGGATTTACACCGCCCTGTAAGCGGAAATCACGTTAATGTCCCTGTGAAATTGCCTAAACCGCCCTCTGATTGAAGGTATAACTGATTTCGAGGCTACCGTTCGCCTTTGCACTTCCGTTTAGACCAAGGTGTTGGATGTTCGTGTCAATGCCGAGGTTTCCCCTTGAAATACCTCTTAACTATCGTAGCCACGGTTACCCTTGACCCTCGTGCAGTCGTGCTCACAAATGTGCTTAATTAAGACACAAATTTTTCCTCCCTTTTTGCTTTCCAGGAAATATATTAGTAAGCTTCCAACATCGTCAACAAGCTACACTAAACCACGAAGGAGAGGTGAAACTCTAAAGGTCTATTAGTCCATATATTGCTTTATTACTTCTGCTTTGTTATTGGATGATATTGCACTAGATAATTCGGCATGAAGAAGATCCATATCATACATCTATGAATCTATGGTACCATTGCTAGACCACGGATATTAGCATTGTTGATTTGGGATGGTAGAGATATAGAATTGGTCCGTTTATATATATCTATAATATCATTGCACGAGAATAATGTATTGATCACAAGTTCACAACTTAAGTTTAACTAGCTAGTCACAACGTTTTATAATAACTTCAAAAAGATGACATGCCTTGTACTTCATTTTACAAGAGACGCATTGACAATTGTGGTCTCACAAAGAGAAACATACTGTAACAATTAATCAAGGGAGTATAAAAATCACTTGTGACTTGCCTATCCAACTACTCCGTAATTTAGTCGGATATTTGGGGACCAGAAGTAGAAAGCATAGAAAGAAGAGAGGAAGAAAATGACATTTGAAGACAAAAACAACAATTAGAATAGGAAGATTACGAAGAAAAACTGGAGCACAAGTTAACTAGCTGCAAACAGAGTAAAGTCATAGTATACTAAAAGTAGTACGTAGTATTAAATTCATCTTGTCCATCTATAAATAACTGAAGCTTATTTATAGCCCATATACAAAGCAAACAAAACACTCTGCTCCAATCTGGTAGCACTTGTCTATTGTAAACACGACATTTAACCAGAGATTGCAGAAGAAAAATCAGTAGACAATTCCATTGCCAGAAGCCAACTACTAAGATTTAGAGAGAAACAGACGGGGGCCGCGGGAGAGAATTGGCTTTAGATCAGACCCAACTCTCAACTATATACAAACTTTTTGGAGGGACCGCATGAGTGGCCCGTTCTACAAGGTTGAAAGAAACAAGTATAGAATGTTAAAACCTCATAATGTTTGGGCCTCACTCTACATATTATACAGCCAGGACCTCAAAATGCATGCTAGATTTATACATCCCCACGTCCTTGTATAGCATGCCCTAACAAGTATAGCATGCCCTAATCCCCAAAAAGAAACCCTACCGTTCCTCAAATATGCTTAAAATCCCATGCTTAACTGCATCCTCTCTCACATCCCGTGATTGTTGGTGGTTCCATTACTTATAACTTGTTATAGTCTTATAGACACCTCTTTATAGCTTAGCCACTTTGCTAGTGTATACTGCATAGACTATAGTAGAGTAATAATGGACTGACAAAGGCTACCTAAGGATTAGTTGTGAGTTGTGACTAGCATTAGACTTGTAACACCACTTATAATTCACGTTCTGATCACATTCTTCTTGATCTGATACTTCTTTTTAGCTTAGCAAGTTCTCTTACAACGTTTTTCTCGTGTATATATATAGCAAGAGACTACAAAAGAAACTTCTTTACAAATTCAACTTTCCATGCTAGTATGGGAAGCATTATTCCACGACCAAAGCAGAAACATATCGAGAGCTGTCAAGCCAAGGTATGCATTTTCTTTCTTATGTAAAGGCTAATATCAGCAAGAAATGTCATTTTGCGCAGTCATGCGCTTCTCTAAAACATGCTCATGAATCATGTGGGGTCTAATCTTTCCCCTTAATGATCTTAGTCTTATAGCTGTACACTTTTTATATTACTCCCTCCTCTTGTGTTACCCGGGAACTGATTTTTACACTCCCACTAGCCTTTTCCATGTGAAAGCACATATGTTTGTGCAATTTTTAACTCCACTTATATGGCCAGTGTAAAAATCAACAAGAGGAGTGTAAAAATCATTTTCCGTGTCACCCTCCTTCCACTCTAATTGCAGCAGCAACGTATGGGTACATCGGAAAGCTCATTATCGTTCCTTTGATCATGTCTACTGATGCTCCTCCTAGTTCCCTTTAAAACTTCTTATCAAGTCCCCCCCCCCCTCTCTCTCTCCCAAATGGTGCCCTATCTTTTGTCTCACGTGTTTTATGTTTTGACATGTCATCTTCTAATACCTAACAGAATCTCATTAAATGGTACGTAGTACTATGTGAAAATCTAAGAAAAATTATCTAGGATACCTTTGAGGTTGTAAGCTTAACTTTGGAGACTATTTATAGTACCCTTGAGGTTTGGTTTTACAAAAAAATGAGTAGAAAGTTGACCCCACATGAGTTAAAGTTAAATAAAAGTAATTAAAATACTTTATATAGGTAGTGTTTGATAATATTTATTTTGTTTTTGCTTATAAACAACTAAAATTGATTTTGTTATTTATGGTCTTCAAAAATTATTTTTATATATAAAGAATATTTGGTATAGTATCAAAAAGCTCTTTGGTATGCTTAAAAAGTTTTTTACTTTTTGAAATTTTTAAAAGTGAATTTTCTTCACATCTTAGTTTTTGCTTTACAAATAAAAAATTATTATTTTTTTTAAGAAAGACAGAAAGAAAGATAAAAAATAAAAAATAAGTTAGTTACCAACAAAACAATGTTTTTATAAATACTTTTGTTGACAAAAAATTAAATAAAAATGCTTTTAAAAAAGTTACAAAAATAAAATAAAAATGCTTTTAAAAAAGTTACAAAAGTTGCTATATGAATTGAAGACTCCATTTGGATTAGAATAATTTTACGACAAAAAATCATAAGAGAGAAGGAATGGAAGAGGACAAGAAGAAAATAGGAGGGAAAGTAAAAAGAAAAGAGGAGAATTTGTCATTCTTTAATTGAAATATAATTTCCCTCCGGCTAAATTAAACAAGAAAATATGAGAAATTTCTTCTTAAGGAAAAACAAAATTCCATAAAACATGGCCGAAACGGAATAATAATGAGATGAAGCGATTTTTAGCTATCAGTTAGTTCAATTTCTTACAAAGCTTTGTTGTAAAAGTTAAGTAAATTCTTACACGCTTTGTTGTAAAACATACCAGCTAGTTTTGGGAGAGACCGTCTACTTTTATAATAAAAGTAGACCAAGCCATGCTGGCCCAATAAAGGCATATAAATCTACAACTAATTTGGGCTTGTAAGGATTATAAGAAAATTTACCTAGCTAGTAAAAAGTTGGTCTACTTTTATAATAAAAGTAGATGGTCTCTTCTAATAATTTGTGAAAATCCTGTTGACTATATCTAATAAGTTTTTCCAGTCATCCTTTGGTTATTGAAATAATATACATAAGTTATCTTAATCTTAAGATCTCCTCTATGAAACATGCATCCACGACCACAAGGCACCGGGAACTAGGAGTGAGGGCATCCAAGATTATCATTCATTGAAGGGAAAACTCCTGTTTATGTATATGTAGAAGATCCTAAGATTTGCTTACCAAAAAAAAAAAAGAAGATCCTAAGATTTGCATCCAAGAGAGAAGGCATCGCGCAAAGCACCTCCCTGTCCATTATATACTCCGTATAAGTCTCTGATGATACATACTCACATACAAACGCAAATACAATATACTGTAATAACAAATACTTCCCCACAAACAAGACAACAATTACAGTAGGAATTCTCTAAATTAATACTCGATAAATTAATAAACTCTCTAAAATGATAAATTTGTCTGGTCTCGACTTGGGCTAGTTGCAAAACAGCAAAAATCGATAAAATAATAAGATAATAATTTTTCGGAAAACCCTTTTATAATTTTCGATCCCAAGATTATCATAAATTAATATTTATTAGAAAGTTAAAAAAATAATGATTACAATTTAGTCAAAACATGATACCATAATCGTCTGTTTTCTTCCCAACTTTCTTCCCAACTCAAATCTAGTTGGAATTTCTCTCTAACTGTGGATAATTTTGGAAACAAAAAGACACCATGATATCTGATTGAGAATAAGCTAGTATGAGTGATAGATAAATCTTCTTTAATTAGAGTTCTAGACTTATGGACTAGTAATATATGTTCCTCAAACTATTATGATTGAAAATAAATCAAGACCTTGATCACTCTCAATTATATAAACTTATTATATTGTTTCCAAAATATAAATTTAAACTAATGGTTTAGGTAAAAAAAAAAAAAAACATTGTCGAACACGCTAAAAACTCTTTAATTTAATAACTCTATAAATTAATAAATTTTTACCGGTCACGATAATATTAATTTATAGAGTTTTTACTCTACTTCGAAGGTTTGATGAAACTATCCAATAACGTGAATATGTGTGCAAACGCAAATATACCGTATAATCAGTTGTCCTGGGAGCAAAAAAGTGACAGAGTAGCTGGTTTAAGAGAGATGAAAAATGTAAGAACTAGCTGAGAGCCATTTGATTCACAATTTGACTTCTTATTCTACATTTGTGGCAATATACCAGTTATAAGCTATAGGCTAGAACTCACCAAGCTCCAAATTAAACTGCCTTCTCTAAGGCACAAGTATTGAGCTACAAATAAAATAAGTTCAAAATGTTCCACTTGCCATTATAAACCTTTGAATATTTGTACTCCCGTAGATAAAACATAGCAAATGTACACAAAACATAACATTAAGATATATAAAAGTACATTAGAAAATACGTAATATCAAGCATATGTAATAGGTCTTGCTTGTCAAAAAAAAAAAAAAAGTAATAGGTCCTGAGTGAGTATCCTTTAAAGCTTTGAGATATCTACAAGCTAACCTACAAAATTTACACACTAAAATTGTACGTATTCCAACCTTGTAAAACTTTTACGGAGTAAACCAAATCATAGTTTGGTCAAATGGTTTTCTTGATATGGTCAACGCTGAATGGAGTCAATGGTCAACGCTGAATGGAGTCAACCCCTCCCCCCCTCCCCGCGATATGCTCAATAAGATCAGTTTGGTCACTAATAAAATTACTATCTGGATTGCAATTAAGTGTCCTAACATTTTCAAAGAAAAGAACTTGCTTTTAAAGAGGATTGAAGGGATTCAAAAAGCTCTTGATAACAATCCTTCTTCTGCTTTTTTGAATGATTTGAATACTGACTTGGTGAACTCTTTTAATAAAATCTTGTCCAAGGAGGAAATCTTCTGGAAAACTAGAGTCAGAGCTCTCTGGATAACAGAGGAGGATAGGAATACTTCGTTTTTTCACAAATCAGTCATCCTTAGAAGAAGAAATAATCGACTCCTAACTCTTAGAGATGAAGTAGGTAATCTCATTTATGAACCTGACACCCTTAGGAATCATATTGTGTGCTTCTTCTTTAATCTGTTCACCTCTAATAAAGATCAGAATAACAATTTCCTGATTGATTCTACTGGGACTGACATTTGCTATCTTGTTACCTACCATGAGGTTAAAGAGGCAGTCTTTGGCCTCCATCCTAATAAAGCTCCTGGGAAAGATGGGTTGCATGTTTTATTTTTTCAAAAATATTGGAATTGGATTGATAAGGATGTTATTAAGTTTGTTCAGAACTGTTTTAGGAATAGAGTCAATCCTGGAGAGGTTAATAAAACTGTTATATGTCTCATTCCTAAGGTTGATGGTTGACAACCCAGAGACTGTGAAGCAACTCAGACCTGTTAGTCTTTGTAATACCTCTTATAAAATTATCACAAAGATTTTGGTGGATAGGATTAGACCCTTACTTGATGACTTCATATCTTCTGAAATTCTTCCTGGCAGGGGCACTGATTCTAACTACATCATATCTTCTGAAACTCTTCACTCTCTTAGGAAAAGAAAGGGAAAAATTGGTTGGTTTGTTCTTAAGATATATCGACTTAGAAAAAGCTTATGATAGAATGGAGTGGGATTTCTTGTATGATTGTCTAATTGATTTTGGGTTGGATGGTGATTCTATTAAATTGATTATGAACTGTGTTTCATCCTCCACCATCAGTGTCAACATCAATGGTGAGCCTAGTACTGAGTTTTCCCCTTCAAGAGGGATGAGACAAGGAGACCCAATATCTCCGGCCAAATTGCCAGATTGGTAAAAAAAGTGGGGGGTCAACGACAGATTGGTAAAAAAAACTAAAACATGCGACAAATTGGTAAATAAAAATAACTCAGACGACAAATCTACCATAAAACATACTAATCTCAG
>CAAKMY010081978.1:247-12559 GCA_901111285.1 Corrigiola litoralis | reverse complement strand
ATATCAAAAACTCAAAAAGGATTTTTAATTTTTTTAATTTGAAACCTATTCTAATTAATCTAACGGTTAATATTTGATTCCTAATATCAAGGGTTAAGATTTGATCTCTTATTATATGCGTCGACGTATATCATATGCGTCGCGTATTATAGATCGCTTTGGATGACAAATTATATTGATTGCTTTGTCTTAGTTAGGAAAAGAGTATCATCATTTGTCTATTTGTGGGCAGACTACATGTGTGGACCTCAAATAGTTTCATATAGGATATTATTAGGACGCCTCAAAGTTTACTCCTGATGACGCAAGTCGTTTGCTCTTATCATGTTAGTGGTGGCTAGTTGGCTACTACTGTCTTGCATAATATTGGTCCTTTTATCAAATAGAGTACTGATTCCTACATTCTATGGATTATTTTCACACTGCTTCATATGAGTTTTATTTTGATAAACCGAGCATGAAAATCAATCAGTCGACTTGTATGAATATACCCCGTATGTTTTACAGGTTCTACGGGTGACTGTACGTCGTGGTGGTTGCGTAAAAGCGTTAGAAGTATGCTAGTGCTGCTTATTTTAACAAGAAAAATTAGTATGACTTTATGCTCTTTGCTTATCATATGATTTCTTCCTTTTAATATATCTTGTGGGGTTTGACTTTGTTTGGTAGGAAGATTGGTAGGGAGATTCTTTGTTAGAAATTAGAATGAAGCAGAGAAGTTAAACAGCTCATGATAATGATCTGATATAGATACCTTCAATTGGAGAGCAACAACAATGGAAGAAATATGGTTATACTTGGTCCCCACTCTTTTTGCCTTGCTTTTGATCTTGGCCTTTAAAGTACTGGTGCAAAAGAAGAGGAGCTCTCTGAAACTTCCTCCAAGCCCACCAGCTCTACCATTCATAGGCCATCTACACCTCCTGAAAGAACCAATCCATCGAACCCTTCAAAGCATTTCGCAAAAATATGGTCCGGTTGTTTACCTTAAATTTGGTGCACAACCTGTTGTAGTAGTCTCCTCCCCATCTGTTGTTGAAGAATGCTTTACTAAGAATGATATAGTTTTCGCCAACCGGCCTCATCTACTCGCAGGCAAACACCTCGGCTACAACTTCAATACAATACTTACTGCCCCTTATGGTGATCACTGGCGTAACCTTCGAAGGATAAGTTCACTTGAGATGCTCTCGCCGAATAGCCTCAGTATGTCTGCTGGCATCAGGAGGGATGAGATCAGGCATATGCTTAGAAAACTGTATGCAAGTTCGAGCCAAGGCTATGCAAAGGTGGAGCTGAAAACGGTGTTTAGGAATTTGGTTTTGAATATAGTACTCAGAATGCTGGCTGGGAAAAGATACTATGGTGAAGGTGTGTTGGATGCTGAAGAGGCATCGCGGTGTACTGACATAATCAGGGAGGCTTTTGAAGTTGCTGGCTCTTCGTACCCTGGAGACTTTTTGTCTGTACTGAGATGGATTGATTATGGTGGATATGTGAAGAGGATTAAAGGGCTTGCTAAGAAGACTGATGCCCTCTTGCAGGGTCTGATTGATGGCCACAAAAGTGGCCTTTCGTGCACAGAAGATGAAGAAACTATGATAGACCGTCTGCTGTCTTTGCAAGAATCAGAGCCAGAGTATTACACTGATGAGACTATTAAAGGGCTTATATTGGTGAGTTTCTTTCTGCCTCTTCATATACAGCCCTTATGGTGATGGGAAGTAGCCAAACGTTTGATGTCGATTTCATTTTCTTAATGGCAATGCAATTTCTTAACTGACTGTTGCTAGAAAATATGTGCAATCATTGTGTCATCTTTACGAGTGCCAACAGCATTGAACATCTGGAGTGACAATCTTCGAGAGAAACAACATTTTAGAGGTCTTTTATGCAGATCCAATACTTTGAAGGGAATGTTTGAGTAGTTAATAGAGAATTCTAAGAATAATAGTACCAATAGTGTGACAGTGTTTCAGCACCAACTGCTAAGCTGTCATATTGCTTTAGGTGGTGCCCTTGGCACAGACATTGACAAATCCTTTATTGATATAGTTCTGAATTCAGTGTTATTCTCATGTTTGGAAAATTGGAAATGTAAGAATTTGGATTTTTATCAAATTACCAAATCGTGAATTCTAATAGAGCCTGTTTTGAGTGAATTTTGAGGAATTTTCAGACCTGGGCTGGTCTATTATTTCTTCCTCCTATCTGCAATCTTTTACTAAGCTACCAGTTAATAGCGACAACTCCAAAAGATAACTATCTCAAAACTTGGTCTTGACTGGAAAATCATGAAAATATCACATCTTCACTTTCTTCTGAACAGGTGTTGCTAGTTGCTGGGACAGATACTTCTTCGGTTACAATAGAGTGGGCTATGTCGCTGTTGCTCAACAATCCAAATGTGTTGGACAAGGCTAAATCTGAGATAGACGTTCAAGTAGGGGGCGACCTTTTGGTTGATGAGGTGGATCTTCCTAGACTACAATACCTTCAACAAATTATCTCTGAGGCACTACGGATGTTCCCTCCTGTTCCGCTTCTGCTACCACATAAGTCGTCCCAGGAATGTCAGCTCGCTGGGTTCAGTATACCATGTGGTACTATGTTACTGGTCAATGCTTGGGCTATCCAGAGGGACCCAACTGTGTGGGATGAACCTACAGAATTTAAGCCTGATCGATTTCGGATTACAGACCCTGATCAATATAAGTTACTGCCCTTTGGGTTGGGAAGGAGAGGTTGCCCAGGTGCCACATTGGGTAATCGGATGGTGAGTTTGGCTTTGGGATCGCTGATACAGTGCTTTGAGTGGAAAAGGATCAGTGACAAGGAGATTGACATGATGGAAGGAACTGGGCTCAACATGCCGAAAGTAGTGCCCCTCGAGGCCATGTGTAAAGCACGGCCAATCATGAGCAAAATTCTATGATTCTCAAAATGTTGATGTCTGCAAAACCGGAATTGTCGAGACAGTACTCCAAGCCAAGGGAGTTTAAGGCTTTAAGGTATGCTTCTAAAATGTTATTTGTCAATTTGAACATTCAGCAAACACTTGCAGACGTTGCAGTCACAGGACATGGGGGCTGTATATATCTATATCGTTCTACCTTTTCATTTTTCTATTCTTTTCCCTTTTCACAATATAATGTACGGGGAACAAGACCAATATACTTTCAGAATGTATATTAAGTAAATGCGCGATTATAGAGATTATTGAATAGCACTATTAACATTTTGTCTGTGACAAGATTGGAGGCGACAGTAAGTAAAGAGATGGTATATGTTAGCCTGTTATATTGTAGCAACTCTTGATTTGAAGCCAGCTGATGGATACAATCGTACAACACTTACAAGGCAAACTAAGGCTTAAAAATTTGGATATACTGTAATAAATAAATGCCATGTAGCACCTTGTATCATCTTCCAGTTCCAGAGTCATCATCAAATCCCAGCTGAGAGAATACTTCTCCAGTCGCCGTGTATGTGAGCATGGTATCATATTCATCCTCACCAAAACTTTGAGAAGGAAAACGCTGAACAGCTGGTAATGGTACGCTCAAGGAAGCATCTATCATGCTGTCATCTGGCATCTCTCTTTCATCTGCTGCTCTCTGAAGCTGCAGGGCATATTCCAAATCCCAAAGGACATCTGACATTGGTGATCTGTCAACTGCATATGTCTTCAAACACTTTGCAGCTGTTTCAACGAACTTCATCAAAGAATTCAGATTGACTTCATCTACAAGTAAAGGGTCAATTATTTTCTCAAGCTGCCCTGACTCATGGCAAGTGATTGCCCAGTCAGCTAAGCTGATCTGCTCCCTTGGGAGCGAGCGATCAATAACTGATCTTGCACAGACTACCTCAAGAAGAACGACTCCGAAAGAATATACATCAGATTTTTCTGTCAGCTGCAGGCATCCGTAGTACTCTGGATCAAGATATCCAAAAGTCCCCTTAACTTCTGTACTAATATGAGTTTGAGTTTGTTCGAGGTGCTCTAGTCTTGATAAGCCAAAATCTGCAACTTTAGCCACATAATGTTCATCAAGCAATATATTTGTGGATTTTACATCGCGATGAATGATACCCCTCTCTGCACTAGTGTGAAGATAGTGAAGACCTTTGGCAGCACCAATGCAGATCTCAAGCCTTTGTCTCCAAGACAGCCGCATGTTGCTAGATGAAATGGAAGTCCCGCTTGTGTTATACAGGTGATCTCGTAGGGTCCCTTTTTCCATGAACTCATACACGAGTATCATTTCACTGTCTTCATAACAGTAACCAATTAAAGAAACAAGATGGCGATGGCGAATTTTAGACAGAACGGTAATCTCTGTTTGGAATTCAAGAATTCCTTGGCCATGATCTGGGTTACTTCTCTTCACGGCAACTTTACGACCATCTTTAAGCGTGCCCTTGTAGACTTTGCCGAACCCGCCTTCACCAACGATCAAGTCTGCATCGAAGTTATTGGTCACTTGCTGAAGCTCTTGAAAAGGTATCTTTAGGCCTAGATGCAGGTTTGAAAGATTTGAGGCATGGGAGGATGATATATCAGGGGTCCTGTTGTGAGAACTTGTTGCTCCGTGCAGAGGCACCATTGCCCACTCAAATGGTTCAACAACCTTTGCTTTCCTCTTTACCCGATAAACCAAGAGAACAGCTAGGATAATAATTATCAGGCCAATGACGCCGGCAACAATTAAGCCGACTATGAGCCTGATATGGGATTTCGGAGCAGTATCATGATCTAGTGCAGTTCCATTCTTCACCTGCATGATTTCCAGCCCGTTCAAGAAAAGATAGGTCCTATTAAAGGAGTCATTGAAGGGTACTAGACTGATGCTTATAAACTCGGAATTATCCGTCTCAACTAAGTAATTCTCGTAAAAGGGAGTTGCTGGCTGTAAACTTATGTTTAATGGATCGATCACTTGCACAAACTTTCTGTAAATGTAAAGTTTAAACATAAAATAACCAGATGTCTTACTTATGATATCACAGAAATGCGCCCTGACTAAATGCTTAGTGCCTTTGCTCACATTGAACTGCCAAGTGAGGTTTGACAAAGCACTGGAATTAGTTTTAAATACTTTTGCCGTATCATAAACAAGATCTGGAGCATAATCGTCTGTGTCAGTTTGGCCATTAAGATTCGTTTGGTAAACAGGCGTATTTTGTGCAGCATCCCTGTTAAGGAGGTAAGGATCATCTGGCATCCAGGTCCTCCATAGGTCATGACTTGAAAAATTAACCTCTGGACCCCCAACATTAATCCTATAAATTGTTTCCAAAACTTCAGATTTCTGACCCATTTTCACTGTAGGAGGTACAGAAAGACCAGTAACTTCTGTGATGTTTGACGTAGTTGACAGCACTTCTATTGCATTAACAAAAGCTAAAGCCGAGCTTATCTGGTTAGGCACAAAAGAGATTTGAAACTTCCCTGTACTATTGATGTGGATGAAGAACTCCTTGACTAGTGGGTTTGTAGCGTTCCGCCCCACACTGAAATCGGACAGAAGCATATGCCTAGACGCTGAGACATTGAACTGAGCATCACCAAGCATTGTTGAAGATGAGAAGGCATAGAAATGCAGGCGTAAAATGTAGGTGCCATTTGGTATATTATCAAAGACATAGCTTGATGGTCTTCTGAAAACTCGGGCTGTTCGGTACAAGAAGGATCCAGTAGAGTCTGCTGATTGGTTGCTGTCCTTAAAGGTTTCGCTTCTACGACCAGATAAGCTGAACTCAACTGGATGTATGTCTCCAACGAATGTCCGGCCATCAAGGGTAGTAGCGTTGGCAGAAGAGCCACAGTTGATGAAGTATTGCACTTGAGGAGAAGCTGATGAGAAAAAGAGGAAAGACAGGCAAATTTGGTAGAGAAAGAAAGCAGGTCCTTTTTGGAAGTGAAGCAACTCCATGGAAGGTTGGGATATCTGAGGATCAGGTTTGATTGTGGATGATAATCATTTGGGATTCCATGCAACTAGCTAGCTTTGAACTGTCTAAGGACACTATAGCTGGGGGTGACTTACATTGACTTAAAATGTTGCCTAAATAATTTGTGATGGTATTTCTAGCAGCCAAAGTTGAATCTTCTCACTTTCAGCAAAACAACAAAAGCTAGGCATTTTCGGTAGGGATAAGATTTTTCGGCCGAAACCAAGAGAATATCCATTTCAGATGCATAGATACATTTTTCTAAAATACAAATTGTACTAATACAAGTCCTGGGCGGCTATACCACTCATATGCATTGAGGGGTTTATTAACGAAATCCTGATCGAAGAACCTAGAAGCTGAGGTCCTTCGTAATGACAATTGACAGTTTTCCATGTGGAACTTAGTCCGTTAAGTCTTAATTTTGATAGAAGTTTACTCGGCATGTCACATTATTTGCCTTGACCGTGCTCTGTATAGGATTACCATTTACTCTTGTATCAATTGGCAAAAAAACTGCTGCTACACAACTCCTCACTTCTGAAGAATACTGTAATAGCAGCCGCGGTCTTACAGTGGCTCCGCGGCTGCTAGCGCAGACCTCCTTCTGTCCTGCCTGTGTTCCTGATAAGTTGGAATCATAAGGATTCCAGTAGAGGGTGAGGCTAAAGACAAAGTGCAAGTGGTTAATTGGTTATGGTGGACCAAAAATCAACAATGGTACTCCAATCTTATGTGGCTTACTGATTACCTAAAGCACTGGCATGTAAAGCTTTCATACAGTGTAAAGAATATAGACGCAGCAAAAGATAACTAATTGCAGCAATGAGATGACATACAACCATGAACAAAAAGTGAAACTTTGAGGCAGATGCAAACTATTCAACTGAACACATACAACCCACTCCTTTTACAATATAGAAATTCCAATTACTCAACTAATAATATTAATTTATAGCAGTATTCTTCCCTGAACTCCAATTATAGAGCATGTGAAAGGTCAACATAGAGCTTTACTCAAATCTATATCATACAGTAGTTAGTAGTAGTAAAAAAAAAAAAAAAAAAGCACAACAACTAAGAGCAGCTCTACGTAATGTTAAATGTCCGAAAACTGCAAGAAAGTTTAGGTGTCACAGTTAGTGTGGTTCTAGTTATGAGAGAAAATTGGAAGACAAATGATTGTACAAGGGCAGACTATGTCCAAGCATACCCAAGGTGCCAAAAAACATGATATAACATAAAGGCCACGGATTGTTGGGAACAAGGAAACAGTGGATATCTATGTGTGATATTACATAAAACGATCTCATGTTTTGGTCCTCAAAAGTGATGTTAGGTGAAAAAAAGCCACAGAAAGCAAAAAGACTCCTGAACAATCCTTATATGAGCCTCTATGCTTCTTCTATTGTTATAGTGAGCTCAAGCATTCAACAACATACTCCTAGAGAAATTTGCTTGATAACTTATGGAATTCGGAAGAATTAACTTCGTTTCGGCATCTATTATTCTAGCAATGCTGCTGTTATTTTCAAGCCAGGTAAATGGTATTGTAGAACACGAGGTGAGGGCGAATCAAAGAAGCAATGTTCAAGCAAAGCACAGGTTAGAGGCTGATGTGATTCCTTCACCACCTGCTTTCCCTGCTAAGTGGAACACTCAAGCATGGTTCTTCATGAGAGGCCGGATGTATACCTTGGCTTCTGGGCCTAGTAGAGAAGGGTCAGGTCACTAGTAGTCATCACATTCTTCATTTTTCTATCCTAAGCTGCCTTTTCAATTTGTATCAGTTTTATGCAGTAGAACTTAATGGGATTAAGATTCAAAGGTCATGCAAGCTATATGATGCAATTCGTCGGATTCAATTTTGTTCAAATTAAAGCCTTCCCTCCCCCTTCTTTCATATAATGGGATAAAAACTGCTATTTCGCTAGTGCAAATGATGTTAAGTTTAATGTGATTCTCATGTCACAAGTTTCTATCAATGAGTGTAATATGTATTCAGTCGTGAGTTGCTACCGTGGTCCGTGCCGTGCATTTTCAAGCAACCATGAAGATGACATTGTCAAATATATGGCTAATGGCGAAGTTTAGTTTGTCACAAGTAATTACCAATTTACCATGTAGTAGTACCACATATGTCGCAGAAGTATAGGTGCCTACCAAATATGGAAAACCGAAGACACTAAAATTGTGTTAGGAACTTGTCATGTAGATAGAAGCACTAAACTACACAAACAAAGATCACAAGCATCACTGTTCTTTAATTTCACTCCAATGTCATAAATTTTTGAAGTTGTGTAGTGTTTGGGTAACCTTGGGGAAAACTACAAACTAATTCATTAAACTTCTCCTTTATGTAATAAAATACAAAGTATTTTATATATGTCCAACAACGATGTTCTTATACAAAAGTACTAAACGACACCATACACTGTCCACAAAAAACATATGTTACATCATCATTCTATATTGTCACTCCACCACTTACATTCTTGTGCTCACATCATTAATTATTTACTGTAGTTCAATATCTATGTATAGATTCATGTATAATTAGGTATAATGATTGTATTTGGGATTTACATCAATAATATTTTTTTTATTAACTTTGGCTATAAATGAGGTTTGCGTGTTAATTGTACACAAAGTGAAAATCGTGGAGCTAAATCTGCTTTAATTGCGAATAGAGGGGGTCAATTGCACTTACGAACATAATTTTTGAGCTTATTTGGTAGGATAAACTTATCATGCAGATAGATTTTGTATTAGAACTGAAAACACCCAATATATTTGAAGTTTAATTCTACAAACTTGATTCACTAACTTCATATACATGACATGTTGTATGAGACTGTATTATAATTATACAGTCTAAAGATGATCACCTACCTTTTGGCTCTAAGTAGTCATTTTCTTAACATTATTGATACAAAGCGGCAACTTAGATTCGTTGTCTACTTTTGAGTTAAAATCAAACCTACTTTCAAACATTTTTCGGGGTAACTCCTCCGTTGGGTTATTTCGTGCAGAGATAAATAATTTCCTAAAAATGGTTGTTTTCTTTATTTGTTAGGCAATAAATGTGCATGAAATTCCTCATTTCTTTTTTCTTTAGTTGTAAATTACGATAGATAAGAAATTTCATCACAAGTTATTAAAAGAGACGGTTTAATTTAACTTAATTAGATCTAATCATAATCTTGATTATAATTTTGTCACTTTTTTTTAAACATTGTGATAAAGTGAACCACTTTAAAGTCGTCTAATTTTTATAGTCTCATACAATAGTTTCTGGGAGCTTCATCTCCTCCTTTTTTGAGGATGGCAAGGAGCTTTGTCAACGTGGGTATTGGGATTTTTTTGCTCCATACAATACAAGTTGTAATGATCTGCTGCTCCTTTTCATTCTATCTAATGAGATTTAAACTGTCGAAAAGAAAGCAACATAACAACTATGCACCATGTAAATTGCATGATTGTAAGTTGTTACACTCTCGTGCTTCATAAATGTGCAGTTGTGGCATTTCTGTGGAAGTCTAGTAGTTAGTTGCTTAATTTAAACTATAGGACAAAGAATTTATCCTGGTTCCCTGTCATAGTGTCATGTGGCTTTCCATCTAATATGTGGTTGGTTTTGGCCTTCTTAGGTACAGTACGTACGAAAAAAAGGGAGGGCTCTAATAGATAAAAGTGTATATTGTATTTTTCAATACTTTCATAGCAACAACAATGGAAGAAAGATGGATATACTCTTCTCTTCTCGCGTTATTTTTGATATTGGTATTGAAAACATTGGTTCAAAAGATTAAAGGAAGAGCTCTAAACCTTCCACCAAGCCCTCCAGCTCTTCCATTCATAGGCCATCTACACATCATGAAACAACCAGTTCACAAAACCCTTCAAAGGATTTCACAAAAATATGGTCCGGTTGTTTACCTTCAATTTGGTGTCCAACCTGTAGTAATAGTGTCCTCGCCATCTGTAGTTGAGGAGTGTTTTACTAAGAATGATATCATCCTCGCCAACCGCCCGCAACTCCTCATGGGCAAACACCTTGCCTACAACTTTACTACAATGGTTTCTGCCCCTTATGGTGAACACTGGCGTAACCTTAGGAGGATAAGTTCACTTGAAATGCTTTCGCCAAACTGCCTAAGTATGTCTATTGGCATCCGAAGGGACGAAGTGATGCAGCTACTTAAGAAACTGTATGAGAATTCAAGCCAAAATTATGCAAAGGTGGAGCTTAAAAAGGTGTTTAGAAATCTGGTTTTCAATATGGTATTAAGAATGCTAGCTGGAAAAAGATACTATGGTGAGAATGTAGTGGATCTTGAAGAGGCTTTGCGGTTTAATGACATAATCACAGAGATACTTGAGTTTGCTAGTACTTCTCACCCTGTAGACTTTTTGCCTGTACTAAGATGGGTTGATTATGGAGGATATGTCAAGAGGATTAAAAGACTTGAAAAGAAGATGGATGCCTTCTTACAACGTCTTGTCGATGAACACAGAAGTGGCCTATCCAATGTAGAAGATAAGGAGACTATAATTGACCGTCTGCTGTCTTTGCAAGAATCAGAGCCAGGTTACTACACTGATGAGACTATAAAAGGGCTTATATTGGTGAGTTGCTTTCTATCACATCATCTTACATGAATTATTTACTTAAAGGCTTAGCTGCAAAATTAAACCAAGCATATACTCTTTACTAGAGGTGGCGAGTATCCAAACAAGTACAAATGTAATTTTACTGGTGGTTTTGGACTCATTGAGGGACTAACTAGTGACTGTTGCTAGAAACATAAGCAACTGCACTATCATCTTTGCCGCGACATGACACAAGTAGCTAAGAGACAAGCTTCAACATCTGAATTGACCAATTTATCATCAAACTGGAACAACATATTAACGCTTTGTTACTCCCCTCATGATCCTCTCTTTTCCAAACAGCTTATGTTACATGATTCTTAAATCCAAGGTGTCCAATCCTCGGATCTTCGACTCGTGTCAGACTGTTTTTCCACAAGTCTGAGTTGCATAGTATTAAGGTGTTATGAAAAGCTCAAATGGAGGACAAATATGAATTTGGAAGTTGTGTAGTAAACAGAGAAACATACCAGGTTCTCACTAGCATATCACTACTGCTAGGTTGTCATATTGATCGACATGGAGCCCTTCACCTACAAATCCTTCATTACTTGAATGAACTCTATTTCACTGAAATTTCTGCACTAATTTTTTGGCCTTTAGCTCTATAACCACTAAAAATGGTTAAGGCAGATCCTCTTTTTGAAAAAAGCTTGAGCTGATGAAAGGATTGTAAGACTCTAAGCAAGCTCTCCTGCTTCTTCCTCCTAATTAGCCATCCTCATCCTAGGTTCTAAATTAATCTACCAGTTCATAGTTGCAGCAGACAAGATTCTAGCTGTCAGCGACTGGAACTTCCGATATTTTGATTATTTACGCTTTTTACAGGTCTTACTAGTTGCTGGGACAGAAACTTCTTCCACAGCGATGGAGTGGGCAATGTCGCTGCTACTCAACCATCCAAATGTTTTGAACAAAGCTAAATCGGAAATAGACAATCAAGTTGGAGAAGATCTTTTGATCAATGAATTGGATCTTCCAAAACTACAGTTTCTTCAGCATATCATCTCTGAGGCACTGCGGTTGTTTCCTTCTGCCCCACTTTTGCTACCACACATGTCGTCTCAGGATTGTCAGATTGCTGGTTTTGATATACCATGTGGTACCATATTACTGGTTAATGCATGGGCCATTCACAGAGACCCAAGTATGTGGAAAGAGCCCACGGAATTCAATCCTGATCGGTTTCAGAATACAGACATTGATCAGTATAAGTTACTGCCCTTTGGTTCGGGTAGGAGAGGTTGTCCAGGGGTCACCTTGGGTAACCGGATGTTAGGCTTGACTTTGGGATCACTGATTCAGTGTTTTGAGTGGCAAAGACTCAGTGATAAGGAGATAGACATGACGGAAGGAAGAGGCATTACCATGCCAAAAGCAGTTCCCCTTGAGGCAATGTGTAAAGCGCGGCCAATCATGACCAAAATCCTCTGACGGGTGCTGATGTTTGTTAAATGAAAAGTGTCATGACATTATGTCAGTGCAAAGGGAGCTCAGGTCTAATTAGTGATTTTGCAGAATATGAATTGAGGATGGCCAGAGAAGAAATGTTCAATCAGATACCTGTAATTGTTGCGGTTCCTTCTCCCCGGCTTTCCCTACTCAACAGTCAGCTTACTAGTGGTCATTATATGCATATTTTCGTTTTATGTTATATAGCATACTAGTATGGGTGCCCGGCGTTGCCCGGGTTGTGAAGTT
>CAAKMY010081967.1:0-14412 GCA_901111285.1 Corrigiola litoralis | reverse complement strand
CTGCGTTTAACATACCCCTTTTTTAGTTGTACTTTGTGAGTGATTAAAGATTGAGTTTGAGTTGCGCGAAAGTGACAAATGGTTGTATCATAAAATGACTTTACCATCATACGATAACAATTCTGATCTTATCAGGATGGGAATTACGTACCGAATTACATAGGTTTATCGTCTTTGATTACACACACGCTATTCTACTAGACCATCTAGCTAGTTAGGATACAAATTAGATAAAGTGAGTGTATGCAATAAATCCTGTGATTTCTAGTCTTTGATTAGGTAAGGGGTGTTGTACAAGACCGTCTAAAATTATATATTTTTCTTTCAATCGTCCAATTGTTTGTATTTTTTTCGCTCAAAAATGTGTATTTATATAATTGATTAATTCTACGTAAATTATAGTTGAGATATAAAATTAATAGTACCGTTAATAAAAAGTTGAAAATAATGGCCCTAAATTTATAGTAAATAATTACTTACTTACTATATGACAATGTTGACACGAAATTGTTAATACAATAGTAACATATATGGTTTAATGGAGTTCTTTTTATTTTCTCTTATTTTATAGTAAAGGAGGAGTTAGTGATGTTTGGATGCAATGAGGCAATGGTTGTGCAGTGGAAACAAAAATTGGGGAAATAAAAAGGGTTGAACAATACTATATAGATAGATAGAAGGGTTGAACAAAATTAGATAGATAGATAGATAGATAGATAGATAGATAGATAGATAGATAGATAAATTCATAGATAGAATATGTATATTCATGAAGAACACGTTTGATGATTAATAACATATATGAAAAATGGGTAAATTTAACAAGGAAAGACAAAAAGGTATAGATGTTGAAAGATATTACATGTCACTCACTCAAATAGAAATTTGGAAATGCATATCACTACATTAATGAAACCATAGTTGGTAAGTTTATGAGGAGGATATGGGGGGCGTTTGGGGGTGAGTAATGGTGGGAGTTGGTGGTTTGGGTGTGAGTGAAGCTGGGAGTTGGTGATTTGAAGGGGAAATTAGGTTCGATACCTAGGTTTGGGAAGGTGAGAGCAACCATTGCAAAAATGACTACAATTTGGGTTTATTCCGATCCAAAATAAACAATACTTGAGATTAATATAGATCAAACGCCCATAGTTTGGGATTGTTTTATGCAAATTTTACTTAAAGATAAGGTAACCCATGTAGTTTATTATAAAAATAAGCTGACTAGTCAAAATTATATCCCTTTTTGCCCCAATACTTTTTACCAAAGGCAGGCGTACCCATTATATGTCTAATATTGTTTCATCTTTGTAATCTTTTACGTCATTGCCATCTATTAGTTACTTGTTTAACAAATTTCACCAAACACTTCCACTAAAATCAACTACCTTATTAGTTTTCAGCTATTTAATTAGTCTATTTTTTCAAACATAGCCTAAGACTGTGTAGAAACGTGAATTTCTGCAATGGTTTGATAGATAAAATTATAATTCGGTAGTTATTTAAAAAGTTCATTTTGAAGGTGTCACCATGCTACCCATTTATCACTGCAATCGCCACCTTACTCGAGTTAGGGTGACACATATGGTCTAACACAAATACATTATCAAAAACCACCTATGTGTTATCAAGATGACCTATTTCTCATAACTCACAAAGGGTCTAATTTTCTATAATCATCTCCACTCTGTAATATGACCTTCACGATTTACATTAATATATAGTGTTATTCATCTGAACATGCTTCATTAACATCCCAATACCATACTAATTTTTCAATTTTGAATGAGGGAATTATAAGAGCTAGCTAGGCAAAATGAGCACAAAAAAAGTAGTGAAATGTTGACTTATATTTAACTTAAGAACAAAATTCAGTTAGAGTGCTTATTTTTTGTTAAACATTTAAAACATGTGATATTGAAAATGACTATTATAATTTAATTTAAATTAGGAAAACAGTCTCATAGCATATTTGATTAGCAAAATTACATAAATCACCAAAGAAATTAAGTACTAGAAGTTCCTAAAGCGACACATGGAACCAATTAATCCGAAGAATGTTATTGTACGCTTAAGCTTGTGGCTCTCCTGGTTGGTCCATGCTCACCACACTCTACCATCAAAAGAGATGATGTCCCATGCTATCCACAACCTCACCCATCACACTCACTTCACTCCCTAAGCTTCACAATCTCCCCTGCCAACAAACCTCAACCTTCTGTAGCAAGCAAGCATGTCTTCATCTGTAATGGCAGGCGCTTCTTCTTCTTGTACCAGTGTTGCCTTGTCTTATACAGCTCACTCTTCTTCAAAGCCATGCACAGTACCTCTTCTTCCACAGGTTTGCGCCATTTCTTGAACTTTTATGTGTTCGTTTTACGTTAAAGTATGCTGTGTTGATGGAGTTGACAATGTTTTACGTAGAAAACCAACTTCCAAGGACTATCTATCCAAGATGCCAAAAGGGTTATGTTCAATCCATTGGTAGCTGCAGAAAGAAAGGTGAAGTCTGTTACTGGTAAAAGAGGGGTTATTGAGATCATTGCTAGAGCTGCTGGTGCTTCGAAGTCGATCGAGGTCGAGGTTGACAAGCCTTTGGGTCTTACTTTGGGTCAGAAGCCTGGTGGAGGAGTTGTCATCACTGTAATTTACTTACTTCATATGTTCAACAGTTTTATTATTGTCTGTCTTCATTAGTAGATGGTTAACGCACTTCATTGCAAGGGTCAATTGGAAACAGTCTCTTTGTACCGGTGTTACAGGGGTGAGGCTGCGTACGCCTGATTCCCCCTTTTAGAGTACCAACAACGTAACCAAAAGCCTAAGCTGATAGTTGAGGCCCAATCATTGGTTAAATAGAGTACCTCCTTACCCCGATTGTGCCGGAGCCTCTGTAAAAGCACTTGGCTTAATGTTGTAGTTTTTGTTGTACTTGTTGTGTCTTAGTATAATGTATAGACATATAGGTTTAATATTGTTGTTTGTTAATATAGGCAGTTGATGGTGGTGGGAATGCTGCAAAAGCAGGGTTGAAGTCAGGGGATCAGGTGCTATATACTAGCAGTTTCTTTGGTGATGAGCTTTGGCCTGCTGATAAGCTTGGTTTCACTAAAACTGCCATCCAAGCGAAACCTGATTCTGTGTACTTTGTCGTCAGCAGGTAGTTGTCTATTTTGTGTTCAAGTTAATTCACCTTTCTACTTAGGCCAAGTATATGTTTTTTGTAGTCTTATAGGGCTAGCATGTTTCTGTATAGTCGCAATATATTGGTAATGAAATCTGCCTCTGGTATAAGTAATAGTGCAATGGTGTAGCAAAATGAAATTGTTTGTGGTTTTGCTATGGAATGTCTCCATTGCATATGTTTCTTCATAAATAACCTTTTGCTATGGAAGACATCATTTCCTGTCTTCTATATGTACGAAATATTTCTGATTTAGACATAGCATCCACAAATTTAGTTGATTTCCTCATCCTTTTGTGTGTATCTTTTTTTTTTTTTGTGGGTGAATGCCAAGCTGATGGCTGAATGTAGATTAGTAGATGTTGAAAGCAAATTGATTGAAAGTGGAATTCAAGGTTTTTGAATGCTTTGAAGAGGCCAACTTAAAAATATATCAATATCAGTCAATCAATGAATAAAACAGCTGCCACGATTGCTAGGTAACAATCCTGCTAATCCTGTCTGAGGCCTGATCTTGCTAGTATAAGGAATGCTGTGACTAGTGTATAAGTCCTCTCAGGCAACGAAACATGAATAGTAGCGTCCTAAGTCTTGTATACATATGCTGGCTTTGAGCGCGCGTAGGCACTGATCAGCTCTATATTAATGATAGTCTGGTTGCACAGTGTGGCGGTTCCTAGATGTAAACAATAAGCTAGTACTTGTTCCCATGACGAAAGTAGCAATCCTCAGCAATGTGGTTTGTCTTGTTTATGGTTTCGATATTTTCTGGGATGTTCGTATATCAAACCTCTTTGCTCCTGATGTTCTCTCCCTTTTTTATACAGAGGAGCTGAAGTCGATGTGAAGAGGCTTCCAAAACGTCCTGCTCCTCCACGCTTTGGACGGAAGCTAAGTGACGCACAAAAGGCAAGCAATCATTGCGTCTTCATCTTACATGCCAAGTAATTGTAGTTGCATCTTGCTTAAAAAATTGTGGTCTGACTGAGAATCCACCTTCTTTTTTGCAGGCTAGAGCAACTCACATATGCCTTGACTGCGGATTTATATACACATTGCAAAAACCTTTTGAAGAGCAGGCAAGCTTGACTGTCAATCTGTTCGTTTTGTAGGAAAAGAAATCTTGTCCCCCACCCCCCTCTTTTAGTTTATCCTTTGTCATGGTGTTGGCAGTTTGATGTGTTGGGGTTGAGGGAGAAGGTACACACCATTTTTTTTTTATCAATGGTATAATAAGGTAGAAAAATGGTAGAATAATATCGAAAAAGGGAAAGAATCGTGAAAAAGGTAGAAAATTGTAAGAATGTAGTAGGATCACACCCCAATTTACAATCCTGAATCCGCTACTGGATCACTCTCGTATGCCTGGATGCTGTTTTGACAGTTCTGAACAACCTTCTGATCTTCCCTGTTTTGCAGCCTGATGATTACGCTTGCCCTCAATGTATAGCACCAAAGAAGAGATTTGCGCGGTATGATGTCGCCACAGGCAAGGCTATAGGTGGAGGTTTACCTCCTATTGGAGTCATTATAGGTCTACTTGCGGGTATCGGTGCAGTTGGAGCATTGTTAGTTTATGGTCTTCAGTAATATCCAGTCTCCGATTGCCTTATCAATACACCTTCTTGGTTTACTCCAATTCTTCTGGTCCATCATAAGGCAACAGCTCACCCTGTAAATGTTTGGTTTTACTCAAAAATTGAGGTTTTGAACGTACGACTTTGGATTTAAATTCTCCTTTAGCTCCTAGCTTACTGTTGCATTGCTTTAGCCCATCTGTCCAGTTTTTTGGGTATCAAATGCTGAAGCTGCACTGGTAAGCAATACACATAATAAATGACACGAAACAACTACTTACAAGATACGAAGCATTCTGGTTTGTGTGGTTTCATTAAGGTAGCGATGCGATTACTGTTAGACTACATATTTTGTAATATTATGTAATCTTGTAATCTAGGATAATGTCTTGTATATCTCTTAACATAGGATAGTTATTATCTTGTGTATAATATCTTAGGATCTTAGTATCTCACTGATTTGATTACGATTGTACTCTCTGTAACTATATATGTCTATGGAATACAGTAATCCGATCAAGGGAGAATTACCATTATTTCATGGTATCAGGCCTATTCTATCGTCACCTTCATCTAACAGCCTTTTTTCTTTTATTCACCATGGCCCCAGCAGCCTCTCAACCTTCTGCAAGTTCTGATTCTGCAGTGTCCTCTTCCTCCTTCACATCTCCATTGCATCCTGCCTTCACAGTTCATAACATACACTCTCATATCAAACTCACACTCAATCTTCAAGATACCAAATATACAAACTGGCGTGCCTTATTTCTAGTACACTGCAGTTGTTATGGTGTTGAGGGACACTTAGATGGCACCTCTAAACCATCGTCCCCTTCTGATATTGAATGGAAGAGGCTCGACTATCTCGTTCTATCTTGGATTTACAGTACCATTTCTGTCGATCTTCTGAACATGGTGATTAAGCCTACCGCTACTGCCTTCGACATTTGGACTGCCATTGAGAATTTATTTCGTGATAACAAAAAGGCTCGTGCAATTCAACTCATGGATGAATATAACTCCCTGAACAAGGGTGACTTATCTATCTCTGCATATTGTGAGCGTTTGAAGACTATTGCTGATCAGCTTTCTGACGTTGATCATCCCATCTCTCCAGAGGACTTGGTTCTCAAAACTCTTCGTGGCCTTCCAAGCTCATATCATACACTTGTTAACCTCATTCCTCTTCAAACACCTTTACCAGACTTTCTGAAAACTCGCTCACTTTTACTGCTTGAAGAGCAACGCCAAGCCCGTACAGATAACCCACCATCCTCCATCGCTCCCACCACCGCATTGGTTGCCTCGCCATCTCCTCCATCTTCTCAGTCTACCAACAATAACCACCACCATCAATATAACAACCGCAACAATAATTCTGGCCAGTATTACAACAACAGTGGCGGTAACTATAGGGGTGGTCGTAACAATCGTGGCGGACGTGGCGGCCGCCATAACTACTACAACAACAACCGTGGACGCAACAACAACAACCACCAGCAGCAATCATGGCCTAATACGACGGCGTGGGGCTCATTGCCACCATTATTCTATCCTTATCACCCGGCGTTTTGGGGAGTGAACAATGGTGGTCCTGGCGTTTTGGGTGCTGGTCCGAGACAACAACAGCCTACTGTCTCTCCTCCTTCTGCTGGACAGGCCTTGGTCGCAGCACCACAACCCTCCACATTTTCTGTCCCACTCATGGATGCACAGGCTTTGATAAATCAGTTTGACAACATGTCCCACTCAGTACCTCCAGATAACAATTGGTACATGGACTCGGGTGCGTCTGCTCATATGGCCAATAACCCAGGTAATCTCTCTTCTATTTTTAATCCAAGTTTAAATTCCTCACGGCATGTTATTGTAGGTGATGGTTCTGTTATTCCTGTCTCACATATTGGTCATGCTTATCCTTACAATTTACATTTACGCAATGTTCTTGTTACCCCCAAAATCATCAAAAATCTTATATCCGTGAGACAATTCACCACTGATAATAAATGTTCCATTGAATTTGATCCTCATGGTTTTTCTGTGAAGGACCTGATAACCCGGAAGGAGATTCTCCGATGTAATAGTTCCGGTGATCTATATCCTCTCACGTCCACCATGCCTCTCCCACATGCTTTTGCAACTTCCGCTCTACCTTATGATCTTTGGCATCGTCGTCTTGGACATTCCGGCGACTCTACTCTAGCTAGTCTTCGTAGGCGCAATTTCATTTCATGTAATAAAACAGTTTCTTCCACATTATGTGAGGCTTGTCAACTGGGAAAGCATACTAAACTTCCCTTTTATGCATCTATGTCATCTACTGCCGAACCATTTGACATTATTCATTCTGATTTATTTACTTCATCTGTCTTTAGTCTTACTAAATACAAATATTATCTCTTGTTTTTAGATGATTATACTCATTATCTGTGGATTTTTCCTCTTCGTGCCAAATCTGATGTCTTCTCTATATTTACCCAATTTCAAGCTTTTGTTCGTACTCAATTCAACAAAGAAATAAAATCTTTTCAATGTGATAATGGCCGAGAATACTTAAACTCCTCCTTCCAACAATCATTTTCCAATAATGGTAATGTGTTTCGTTTATCTTGTCCCCATACTTCTCAACAAAACGGCAAAGCTGAAAGAATGATTCGCACTATCAATAATATGGTTCGCACCCTTCTTATTCAAGCCTCTCTTCCTCCTGAATATTGGGTAGAAGCACTAAATCACTCTGTTCATGTTCTTAATCTTCTTCCTACCAAAGCGCTATCTTCCTGCAAAACCCCTTATGAAATGTTATACAACAAGCCTCCTAGCTACGATCATCTTCGTGTATTTGGCTCCCTTTGCTACCCAAATCTTTCGGCCACATCTCCTCACAAATTTGCACCTCGCTCTACCCCATGTATTTTCTTAGGGTACCCATTTTTTCATCGTGGTTTCAAATGCCTCGACCTCGCCACAAACAAATTGATTATTTCTCGTCATGTAACGTTTGACGAAACTCAGTTTCCCTTCTCTAAGCTTCATGCGCCTACTCCTACAGCTTATGATTTCTTATCTTCCACTGATGACGTCCCTCCAATACTTATGCATCCTAATTTGTTCAAACCTATTGCCTCACCTTCTCCTCTTGTTCCTCACACAATAGTCTCTCCTACTGCAGCTCCCTCTCCTAACAGCCCTACTATGCACTCTGTTCCCTCCTCTGATGACCGTGACACTCACCTTGATCACTCCTCAGTCACGCCTATACCCATGGCTCCTCTCACACAATCACAAAATCAGCCACCACCTCGACCTTCGCATCCCATGGTTACTCGTGCTCAGCATGGTATCTTCAAACCAAATCACAAAATGAACCTCCATGCTTCATCACTCTCTCCCTTACCCAAAACCTACCGAACTGCCCTCAAGAATCCTGACTGGTACAATGCCATGCTTGATGAATTTAATGCTTTGGTTAAAAATAGAACCTGGGATATTGTGCCTCGACCCCCCGCTACTAATGTTCTTGGTGGTAAATGGCTTTACAGGCATAAGTTTCATTCTGATGGTTCTTTGGCTCGTTATAAAGCGAGATGAGTGGCATGTGGAAATAATCAAGAGCAGGGAGTTGATTTTGAGGAAACCTTTAGTCCTGTGGTTAAACCTGCTACTATTCGTACTGTTCTTACTATTGCTAATTCTAAAAATTGGCCCGTTAACCAACTTGACGTTAAAAATGCGTTTTTACATGGTGATTTATCTGAAACTGTATATGTTGAGCAACCTGCAGGGTTCAAGGACTCTTCTTATCCTGATCATGTTTGTCGCCTACGAAAGGCACTTTATGGCCTAAAACAGGCCCCTCGTGCTTGGTACAAGCGATTCTCTGACTTTATTCATCGTCTTGGTTTTGTCAGTAGCAAATCTGACACTTCACTCTTTATCTTTCATTCTGGTGCATCCATTGCCTATTTACTATTATATGTGGACGATATTATTCTTACAGCTTCCTCTACTGCCTTACTGCGCCGAATCATTGACTCTCTATGTCAGGAATTCTCTATGACTGATCTTGGTAAACTTCACTACTTTCTTGGTATTTCTGTGGCGCGTGATTCTAAAGGCATGTTTTTATCTCAATCCAAGTACGCACGAGAGATTCTTGAACGAGCTGGTATGTCCTCTTGTAACTCATGCTCTACTCCGGTTGAGGGTAAGAATAAACTCTCTGCCAATGATGGCCCTCCTATTGCTGATCCTACACTTTACCGCAGCTTGGCTGGTGCTTTGCAGTATTTGACATTCACTAGGCCGGATATTAGTTACGCAGTTCAACAGGTGTGTCTCTTTATGCATGACCCGCGTGAACCGCATTTGCATGCTCTTAAGCGCATACTTCGATACTTGAAGGGCACACTTGATTATGGTTTGCAACTATTCTCTTCTGCTGCTACTAGTCTTATTGCATACTCTGATGCCGATTGGGCTGGGTGCCCAGATACCCGTAAATCCACTTCGGGTTATTGTGTTTTTCTTGGTGATAATCTCATCTCATGGTCTTCCAAACGCCAAGGTTCTACTTCTCGTTCTAGTGCTGAGGCTGAATATAGAGCAGTCGCTAATGCCGTTGCAGAAACATGTTGGCTACGCATGCTCCTCCAGGAGCTTTGTTGTCCTCTGCAAAAAGCGACCTTGGTTTTCTGTGATAATGTTAGCGCAGTGTACTTATCTTCCAATCCAGTACAACATCAGAGAACCAAACATGTCGAGATTGATATACATTTTGTTCGTGATAAAGTGGCTCTTGGACATGTTCGTGTTCTTCATGTTCCATCTGCGCACCAATATGCAGATATTTTTACAAAAGGCTTACCTGTTCAGTTGTTTCGTGATTTTCGCTCCAGTCTCAGCGTCCGGCCTCCTCCCGCTCAGACTGCGGGGGTGTGTTAGACTACATATTTTGTAATATTATGTAATCTTGTAATCTAGGATAATGTCTTGTATATCTCTTAACATAGGATAGTTATTATCTTGTGTATAATATCTTAGGATCTTAGTATCTCACTGATTTGATTACGATTGTACTCTCTGTAACTATATATGTCTATGGAATACAGTAATCCGATCAAGGGAGAATTACCATTATTTCAATTACAGTTACAATTTGCAATATAATTCTCTTTCAACTACCATATGTTGCCAGAAATTTTAGAGTTGCCAGTAACTGCTAGCTTGTACTTTTATGATACATTCCAAAGATTTTCCAGGATGTTGGTTGCGCTAATGATCATGATCAGGTGGATTTCTGTTTTGTTTAGTTAATTACTAATTAAACAAACAAAGTGGTGTAACTTCAAGAATCAATAGTTACACAGTAAAATAAATTCATTGATAAAATTTATGGAGATTATAAGTGACTTCGACAGCCACGGGCCCATATGGTAGAAAAGGTAGAAACAATGATAGAAAAGATACTAAACTAGTAAAAATGTATAATTACGCTACCCTTAATTTAAAATTTGGATCCGCCCCTATATCACCCTCTAAGCCGAAAGTTGTGGAAATAATATGCCAGCAAACTATAGTGAGTGGCAGAAGTAGAAAACTTCTAATGCCAGACTAATAGCTTACTGCGCAAGTGCGCAACGTCTTTCAAGTAGCCATAAGGCTATAGTAAGGTTGTGCCGCAAAGTCAGAGGTCAAAGAAAACTATCATTGTGCTTTAGATATATAAATGAACCTCCGTCTCGTCGTATGTATGGACAGTTGATGTAAACACAAGGGAACGTAACCCACGAAATTTTGAGTACTTGTTTGACATTAGTTTATGCTTGGTAGTTGTACAGCTTGGTTTAAGATCGATACAGCGTTGTCTGCCGTTGACGTCAACGGAGATTCAATAAACAAGTATGTACATACAACTGAATTGCTGCTCAATTTGTATCTTTGCAATTTAAAGACTATGGACATTCAGTAAATAGAGCAAGTTGCTTATTATTATAACGTTGCAATATAGTAAATTAGTTATCACTCTCTTCATGCATGGGCGTGGAGTATGGACTATATTGAGGATTATATACACATTTTTTATCAGTTAATGCGGCTGAAGAGGTATGAGAATTCACAGTTAGGATATCTTCTAAATTGGTTGAATCCCTAATCAGTGAGCCACTCTACTCTTAGGGTTCTTGTACAACACTGAAACCAAAGACTTAATTACTGAAATTCAACTCTGGTCTAGTGACGAATCCTTTTTCCTTTTTTCTGATTTTTTTCTTCAATTCATAAGTTCTTATTTAAAAATATTACACTAGATGAACCTGCACGTTAATGAGCGGCTGTCTAATACTAGTGCTTATCTAGCCTGGCCTCGGTTGACTTGGCACTAATAATGACACACTCAGACTTTGATATCATTGTGTACATTCTGTTCGCTATATATTGCTATCCTAAGTCCACGGAGTTGCATAACTTGTTTTCTTAGCAAACTCATCCTTATCCTTTGAGCAAAAGAGCAAGTAGCTATACATACATAGTGAGAGAAATAGAGAGAATGGAAGGACGGGCCATTGCGGTGTTTATAGTTGCAGGAGTTCTTGGTTTAGTCGCAGCTGTTTTGGGTTTTGCGGCAGAAGCTACTAAGATTAAGGTAATTCATAATCGTTAATCCTGTATAGCACCGTGCCACCATGTAGTACGTACGTATACATACTAGCTAATTATATTTCTCATGAATAAGCCCACGGAATTCTATAGAGTCAGGGATAGATGTACACAGAAATGTGCTATGCATGCGCACACCCAACTTTTTGAAAAATTATGAGCTCTAGATTAAAAATTGAGTAAAAGTATCACAATACAATTTTAAATTTGTTATTTCTGTCCTTTTTATGGTTGTGTGCAGTGCATACCTTATGTTGTAATCCTAGATCCGCAACAGAGATAGAGCTGTATCCATGAGGAAAAAACACCACTAACTATTTGGCTTTTCAAGACATTAACTGGTTTAGATAATTAGATTGATTACAGCCCTTTGATAAAAAAGAATTGCCAGCAGAACAAAATTTCCGAGCTAGTATAATAGGCGTACATTTCAATAACAATTTGATGCGCTTTTGCCTTTTGGCATGTTGAGAATCAAAATTAAAATTTAAAACACGTCATATTCTCTGTGTGTTGCAGGCTGATCAAGTAGGATACCTTGATGATGGTTCTTGCGTTTACCCAACTAGTCCGTCATTGGCGATGGGCATAGTTGCTTCAATCATTCTTTTGGTTGAACAGATAGTCATCAGTGGTGCAACTGGATGTTTTTGTTGCAGGGGAAGTCCTTGTCCTTCAAGTTGCCGCGGCATAACAGCTCTTGTGTGCTTTGTTTTCTCTTGGTAAACTACTAAATCCATAGATCGGTTATATGTTCACAAGAATATTTGGGTGTCAATCGGTTAAACAACTTACACCTAAAGCAGTTTTTTTGACCTAGTGACTACAATTTCTTGATACTCATGTACAAAAATTTACAGGTTGGTCTTTATTGGAGCATTTGTGATGCTGATTTACGCGGCTGTTTTAAACAACGCAAATGCACTTGCAAGAACTTACACTATTAACGATGGTTGCCCCATTGCGAAATCTGGCCTCTTTGTTGGCGCTGGTGTGTTGTGCATTGTCAGCATCGCCCTCGGCCTAATCTCTTACGTAGCCTTGCTATCCGGTGACAGGAAAAACATTTCCAGGGACGCCGGCCAGAATTTCGCTAATGAGCATGGTGTTGCCATGGCACAACCACAAATGCCAGCAAAAGTACAAGCTTGAATAATTTTTGCGTAAAATTTCATAGATTTCGAACGGAAACTGAAGAAGATATAAAATTGTGTTTGTTTGTTTAATGTTTGTATAGCTAGAGGACTTCATTTTGTTGCAGCCTTCTATGTAACCTCTCGTTTTTCTTCTCTGATCGAGATGAATGGAAAGCGAGATATATATTCATCAACCATTCAATTTACTACTCTTCTACTATACACGAGCGTTAATAACATTGTGCCGTTCAGCAATCATAAGATAATTTACAAAAAAATGACAAGACAGCAACAGAGGTTGAATTTTAAAAGCATTCTTAGGACTAGACTGATTAATATGTAGATACTATTTAGCTTACGTGATAAAATTTTCATGAGGTTGTCACAGAATTTGGGCTCAAATGGTGCTCTATAGACTAAACGAATATAACTTGTATAGCTAGTTGTATTAATTAAGTATACTTAAGTAACCAGTAAGAATTGCCTCGATCGATTAATTAAACTGTGGTGAGATTTCCTTGATCTCAGATTCTACCCCCAAGTATTTATCATAATAGTTAGATGATGACAGACACAACATGGTTTTTGATTTTAGTCGATGATATGCATGTACGCTGGTTTGCCGTTGACGTCAACTGAATTCTGCAAAATAGTAGCACAATATAATGCACATTCTATTTTGTATCCATGAGCTCACAAAAGTCCCCTATATTTTGATTAAAAAAAAGAGACAATTGCTGCTTAATTAGTCAATGTTCTTGGGATATGATCGATGTAGTAGAAGTAGATAATTACCCTCTCTCCGCCACGATCATGTAGCTTCCTGTGGCATGCTACTGGAGCACTGAGCTAACATTCTATATTTCAACATTTCTAATGTCGATTCGTCGGTGAAAGTGTGAGATTGGCTGATATGCTGACCATATGTTTGGCAGCAAAATCTGCAGTCACCGGTGTTCTATATATATAAGTAACATTCTAATATAACTTGATTGGTGGACTATGGAGTTGTAGTAAAGAGAAGTAAACCCTAATGTAGCTGTCTCTGCTCCGAACTCCGAAGTAACGTAGTTGAGACAATTTTATTGTGTGATATCCTAAGTCCACGGTCCACATACAGGCTGGTCTGTGGTTGACGTCAACGGAATATTGCAAAGAAAAAAGAGCAAGCTGCTGCCTAATTATTCGCCTTTCTAATTCTACAAGTTTACAAATATTGAGAGAATAGAGCAAGTTGGCTCGTACTTTACAACAATGTAATATGATAATTAGTCTATTACCCAATGGTAAATAATGGGCATGCAATGCATGTTATGAAGCATTGAAACGTTGAATCTGAAGCACTATTATTACTACATTGTCAACATTGAACTCAAACTCAACTCTTAGTAGTATGTACAAAAAAAAAAAAAAAACCTAAAGCTTCTCATATATGCTACTACGTACCAATTTACACCATGCTTGTGGTAGATTTAAATTTCACTTTTTGACTCCTTTATAATTATTGTATTGTCATTTTTTTTTTTGTAAGCATTATTGTATTGTCATTTGTGTCTCATATATTCAGTTTCTAATGTGTCAAATTTTTGTGTAAAATAAAATAACTTTTTCCAAAATAAGAAAAAGTAGTTTCAACTATTTGGTTGACAAATTCATCGGTTGATTTGAATAATACGAGGATAACTAGTTTTTTAAGTGATTTAAACTTTTCCATCTAATTTATTGAATCTTAATTGACAAACAGAAAGCTGGTTATATCACCAAACATGTTACGGAGTATGAGCTAACTTACTACCGCAATTTTGTGATTGATCGAGAATAAATATTCACGAACATCTTATCTATACTATTATATTAAACA
>CAAKMY010081956.1:8003-37850 GCA_901111285.1 Corrigiola litoralis | reverse complement strand
CCACACCCCCCCACCCCTATTTTTCCCTTTTCTGAACTGGGTTACCCTGGATTTATAGGAAGGTGGAGATGCCGAGCTTCTAAGGCTTCACAAACTGCTGGATGATGAATCTTGTGAGAAAAAGAAGCTTCAAGATGAAATCACATCATTACAAGGCCAATTGTTGCAGCTTACATTTGAAGCTGATCAGGTATTCTCTTTCTTTTTTTTCAACACTCCTGTGCTTCTTGATTATAATCCTTTAATTTTTGCACTAGGTGAAAAAGTTTTGAGTAATGAAGTTAAAGGCTGATCATTGACCTTGTTCTTTTGAGTCTTTTTTGACATTTGAGGAGGGCCATTGTAACTGTAGCTTTGGGGTGGGAATGAGTGGCATCTCTTGGCATGCTTACTGGGGTTAGAGAAGAGTGATTTCTGGGGTTAGACATTGCTGGATGAAATCTAATTTGGATTCTTTCTGCTTTGAATGTTGTCATGTAGATGAGAAGGTACATCGACAGGCTTGAATCAGGGAATGGCTTTTCCCATTCTCACGTGTCTCCGAGTAGGCATTCCCAACAGAAAGACAGGGAAAATGGACATAAGTCATCATTTAGTTCACTCTTTGAGCAAGGTGAGAATATGTGGTATTTATTGCACGCATCTCTTTTGTTGTATGTTGGCACCTATAATCACCATGGTGCTATAATTGTTGTTTCATACTGTAACCATTTTTTGCATAGTGATGTTCATTAGTATAGCTAAATTCAATTGATAGATATCTCCATGAAACACAGGGGAAGGTCGTCTATTTTATCAAGATTCATCTTCTGGGCCAATTGCTAATGCATTTCCTTAGCCTTGCACTTGAATGTTGTCCTGTTGCCATGTCACGTGCATTCACCTTTGCTTCTAGCATCTTTAGTCATAAGGATTCCCCGGAAAACAAGTCATCTTTGATCTTTTTAAGTCCTGAATGTCTTTAAGATGTGTATATTTTACTAAAAAGCAACTGTCGTTTGATTCCCTTTTTATGATTGATTGTGGCAGTTGGATTGCAAAGAATCTTATCAATGCTCGAGTCCGAGGATGCTAATATACGTATTCATGCAGTGAAAATAGTAGCCAACCTCGCTGCTGAAGGTTAATCTTATGCTTGAAAATGTTATTTTGTCATTGCTTATATTGTCAAATGAAAGTTTAGTAACTACCTGGTTTCTATACTGGCGTATTATTGCATAATCCCTTGATGCTCATGCTACACCAAATCGATTTGGTACTCAGATGTTGGGCCGGTTATCTTTCTCGTATAATTTTCTGCGTATATGTGTCTTGTCGGGCTAGATTGTGCCTCAGACATATTCCTTTATATGGAACCTGCTCCATTCCTGTTTGTTCAATGTGCTAACAAGTGTCCTGCTCTTTACGCCATGATGAAATTCTGCTGCCTTATTAGGTCCTTGCTTAGTAGGTGTGATCAACAATGTTTCTGCATTTGGCTTGGGGTTTGTTGGAAATATGATGCCAATACTACTAAATAAAACTGAAAAAAGTAGTTCTGACGTTTGAGACCTTTGGGTTGTTCAATGAGTTGATTTTAGCTTAGTTAGAAACTAATTACTTCCTGTTTCAGCATTCTTTTGTATAACCTTTGGAATGTGAACAAGTATATACCAAATCAGGAGATATTACAAGAATCTGTTTTATGATAAAGTAACCCCCTAGAACTCGTCTCACTTCCAGGAACTTTGTAGGCCTTACATATCCACTTAATTATCTTAGTTCAAGTTTTCTAATGCATGGCATTATCTAGACATTCTTCTTTGTCATGTTTAAATATTAGAGAACGTCTCCGTCAATTGTGAAGAGCACATATATAGCCTCTGGTAAGAGGTTACTATTGGTATTTTCTCGAAAATTATGTCTTGAGGCATGTGCATGATCAAATCAATAATAAAAAATTACACTAAGCTTACACAGTTACACTACTAGTAAACAACATCAGTTTCTCTTTCACATGTTCTTTACAACCTGCACAATCTCATCGACTTCCATTCTTTTTTAGTGGTGTTATTTATCTAGCTTACACATGCACGGTGAAATCACATGAAAAATTGGCCTTACAATATCTGAATCAGATTGGATTTATTTGCAGAAAAAAACCAAGAAACGATTGTTGCAGCTGGTGGGCTCACTTCCTTGTTAATGCTTCTTAGGAGCTATGAGGATGAAACTGTTCGACGAGTAGCTGCTGGAGCAATTGCCAACCTTGCCATGAATGGTTAGCCTTTGTTTTTGTTTTCCTAAAAAATGCTGGGATTCTCTTGGTGTTTTGGCCTTTTGAATCTGAAAGGTTTTGCAGTTGCTATTACTGTAGTTCTGGCTTAATCTCGTCATCCATTTTGGGACATGCAGAAGTTAATCAAGAACTTATTGTTGCTGAAGGCGGTATAAGTCTTTTGGCAATAAGTGCTGATGACGCTGAAGACCCCCAGACTCTCCGCATGGTTGCTGGAGCAATAGCTAATCTATGTGGAAATGGTAAGTTGTCCTATCTCTATATGTTTGTTGGTCAAGTCCTGTTCGTTATCAGCTTTTCATTGGGATGTGGGGGTTAATTTTATCAACTAAAATCTCTTCCGGAAATAGGATTCTGCGGACTCCGCTGTTTTGAGAAAATAATTAATTTATGTTTATTGCTGCATCTATGACAATTATAATCTTGTCACTCAGCCTTGGCACTATGTGCTTCAAGAAGTTTTTTTTGCTTCGCATAGTCGATTCTAGCTCCATTATCCTTTTATTGGCCTTCGTCACATTCTGGCCTTTATTGTCCTGTTTTGTGTTTAGAATTGAGAGAAATATAAATGAGATTTCTCATACAGTATGTATCCACATTAAGAAATTCTGCCATCTGCTTTCTACTAGACTTGTTGTAATTATTCTTTTTATAGTCTTCACCATGTAAATTTGTCTGGCAGATAAGCTACAGACCAAGCTGAGGGCTGAAGGTGGCATTAGGGCACTGCTTGGGATGGTAAGATGTAGACACCCTGATGTTCTCTCCCAGATTGCACGAGGTGTAGCAAACTTTGCTAAATGTGAATCTCGAAGTGCTACTCAAGGTATGTTATGCAGCTCATGGTCAGTGTCTTTGTATCCTTTGCTAACTTGACACTGCTTAATGGTCATACATCAGCCTTTTTTAATTACTGATGTTTTTTATGCTGGCATTGTTGATTAACTATGTCTAACTGAGCTTTTGGAGGCATTTTGCTTTTGTTGGCATTTTGCTTTTGTAGGAACCCTGTCCTATCAATGCATTTTGAAACACTTCGATTCACTCTGGGTCTACTAAAATCTGAAATGACGTACTAATATTGGTTCTGATAATATGTAATTTTTTTGTTGAATAATGGGTGATGAAGCCTACTTGTGAAGTTTAAGTGAGAAATTTTTTTAGTCTCTGTTCTTCACTCCTGTGAACTGACTGTGGCACTGGATATAGGACAGGGTAACCTTAGATTATGCCATTGCCTCTTAGTTTGTTGAGCTTTCAATACTTTGGGCTTCATAAGAGGGCTGTATACTCGTATACGAGAAACTTTTTTTCTTTTTTACCTATGAGGACGTTTTTTCTAAGCAATGTGATTGTTTGGGGTGGGATTATTTGATGATAGGGACCGTCTCTATGCACCTTATCACTACATAATAAATATCACAGATGTGTCATCTCCATCTCAGGGGCAAAATCTGGTAAGTCATTGTTGCTCGAGGATGGTGCACTTCCTTGGATTGTGCAGAACGCCAATAATGAAGCCTCACCTATCAGGCGGCATATTGAGCTTGCCCTCTGTCACTTGGCTCAGCATGGTAAGCAGAACTAGAGCTGAAAATAAAGGTTTAATGCAAACATTTATTTAAATCAAGAGTTCTTACATTTTCTGCAGAAGTAAATGTGAAAGACCTGATTGCTGGTGGTGCTCTCTGGGAGTTGGTACGCATTTCCCGGGACTGTTCTCGAGAGGACATAAGGAGTCTTGCTCGTCGAACCCTTGGTTCCAGCCCCACTTTTCAACATGAGCTGAGGCGATTAAGGATAGAATTATGATTTCTTGGTGCTTTCCTTCTCATTACCCGTCCCTCAACCCCCTGAGGAATTTTGCTGATGCAACTTTCTCTGGAGCCTAAAAGCGGAAATATATGGTGCACTAATTAGAGAAGGTGCATCACTGTGAATACATTCCGCAGTTCTGCCATCAAAGAGATGGGGTCAGTTTTGTAATCATCTTGTAGTTGTAACTTATGATGTATATTAGTCCATTCATATGTCAATTTATTGGTCCCTCAATGTATTGAGCACTTTATTATTATGTATATTTTATTGTAAATGCTAGCATTCCATCTTTTAGGTCATTTTGATGTTGTACTTTCAGTTCTCACTGATTCAGTGTATGTGCATAAAGTCCCGCTCAGGCCGATACCTTTACCATACCTTTCCTCTCTGGTTTTGTTCTTCCCCCCTTTTCTACCTGAGTAAGGGGCAGGGTGCTGGTATAACTGTTATGTACGTAGTACTTGTGTATACATCACCAAAGAGTATATGGTAGACTAGTTCGGGATCCTACTCTTACAGACTAACATCTTGATTGCTTAGAAAGGCCAGGAAAATCATTAGTGTATCTAGTGTGGGGTGTAGCCTAGGAATAGAATGATTCATATGTTTGGTAATTAATTATCACAAGTTCTTATAAAAGGCCGTCTACTTTTAGCTCCTTACAAGCTAAATTACCTCAAGCTTCATCCAATCCCAAGTAGGTAAGAGATTTATATCTCTATACGGGCCGCATGACGCTGTCTATTCTAATAACAAAAGTAGACAATCTCTTCCAAGAATATTTTATTAATTATATAGAAATTGGACGGAAATGATTAGTTACCAAACACACCGTAAATCTATCAAGACGTAGAAATGAAATTGCCATATGCTACAATTATACCCACATGTAACCTATGATCAAGTTTGATCGCTTTTGGAACATTTTCTGAAAAAATAAAAAAAAAAAAGACCCAAAAAAACCGGTTTCGTGGACTAATAATAACCCATTCGTTTGAGGCCCCGAAATGGAATTGGACGAAAATCGGTTGGAGGCATCCTAGACACATATAATGGTGAATGGAATAAGAAAATTGACAAAAATTAGTCTAGGCAAAGCTCAAACCATCGGCTTTATCCATTATAAACATGTACAAATTGAGCGAAAACACACCGTAAATCTATCAAGACGAATGAATGACATTGTCGTATGCTTAAATTATACTCCAAAAGACCCTAGGAATATGTTTGGTCACTTTCGTAACATTTCCCAGAAAAACAAAAAGTCGACCCAGAAAACGGGTTTTTGTGGACTATAGCCCACACAAAAACCTCGTTTCGGGCTCCGAAATGAAATTGGGCGAAAATTGGTTGGAGGCATCCTAGACACATACAATGGTGAATGAAATAAGAAAATTGACAAAAAGTAGCCTAGACAAAGCCAAAATCATTGGTTTTGTCCATTATGCACATGCACGAATCAAGCGATAAACACACCATAAATCAATCAAGATGAATGAATGGCCTTGTCATATACTTCAATTAAACTCTAGAAGACCCTAAGAAAATGCATGGTCACTTTCGTAACTTTTCCTGGAAAATCAAAAATGGATCAGACAAGCCGGTTTTTGTTAACTATAACCCACGCAAAAACCTTGTTTCGGGCTCCGAAATGAATTTGGTCGAAAATTGGAAAAATATATCCTAAACACACATAATAGTGTACCGAAAAATAAAATTGACAAAAATTAGCCTATACAGAGCCCAAATCATCGTTTTGTCCATTATGCGCATGTTCGAATTGAGCAATAAACACACCGTAAATCTATCATGACGAATGAATGACATTGCCATATGCTTCAATTACACTCCAATAGACCCTAGCAACATGCTTGGTCACTTTCGTAACATTTCCCGAAAAATAAAAAATGGATCCAAAAAGCCGGTTTTTGTGAACTATAACCCACGCAAAAACGTTGTTTCGGGCCCCGAAATGGATTTAGGCAAATATTTGTTGGAGGCATCCTAGACACATATAATGGTGAATGGAATAAGAAAATTGGCAAAAAGTAGCCTATACATAGCCAAAACCATCGGTTTTGTCCATTATGCACATGCTCGAATCGAGCAATAAACACACTGTAAATCTATCAATACGAATGAATGACATTGTGATATGCTTAAATTACACCCCAAAAGACCCTGGGAACATGCTTATTCACTTTTGGTAGTTTTCCCGGAAAATCGAAAATCGAACCCAAAAGCCGATTTTTGTGGACCATAACTCACGTAAAACCTTGTTTCGGGTTCGAAATGGATTTGAACGAAAATTGGTTGGAACCATACTAGACACATATAATGGTTAATGGAATAATAAAATTGGCAAAAAGTAGCCTAGGCAAAGCCAAAACCATCGTTTTTTCAATTATGCACGTGCTCGAATCGAGCGATAAACACACAGTAAATCTATTGAGACGAATGAATGACATTGCCATATGCTAAAATTACACTCCAAAAGACCCTAGGAACATGCTTGGTCACTTTTGGAAGATTTCCCAGAAAATAAAAAATCGACCCAAAAAGCCGATTTTTATGGACTATAACCCACGCAAAACCTTGTTTCGGATTCGAAATGGATTTGAACGAAAATTGGTTGGAGGCATACTAGACACATATAATGGTGAATGGAATTGGAAAATTGGCAAAAAGTAGCCTTGGCAAAGCCAAAACCATCGGTCTTGTCCTGCACATGGTCGAATCGAGCGATAAACACACCGTAAATCCATCAATATGAATGAATGACATTGCCAAATGCTTAAATTACACCTCAATAGACTATAGGAAAATGCTTGGTCACTTTCGTAACATTTCCCAGAAAATCAAAAATCGAACAAAAAAGCCGATTTTTGTGGATTATGACTCACGCAAAAACCTTGTTTCAGGCCCGAAATGGATTTGAAAGAAAAATGGTTGGAGGCATCCTAAACACATATAATAGTGAATGGAATAAGAAAATTGGCAAAAAGTAGCATAGGCAAAGCCAAAACCATCGGTTTTGTCCATTATGCACATGCTCGAATCGACCGATAAACACATCGTAAATCTTTCAAGATAAATGAATGGCGTTGCCAAATGTTTCAATTATACTCTAATAGACCCTAGGAACATGCTTGGTCACTTTCGTAACATTTTTCAGAAAATTAAAAATCGAACAAAAAAGCCCGTTTTTGTGGACTATAACCCACACAAAAACCTTGTTTCGGGCCCTAAAATGGATTTGGACGAAAATTGGTTGGAGGGATCCTAGACACATATAATGGTGAATGGAATAAGAAAATTGGTAAAAAGTAGCCTAGGCAAAGCAAAAACATCGGTTTTGTAAGAAACACACTGTAAATTAGACGTTGTTTCAGATCCGAAATGAAATTAGACGAAAATTTGCAAGAGACATCCTAGACACATATAATGGTAAATGGAATAACAAAATTGGTAAAAAGTAGCCTAGGCAATTCCAATACCATCAATTTTATCCATTATGCACATGCACGTATATATTAGTGACTTTGAGGATTTTAATCTAGACTAGTTAGGCCGACTACTAAAGAGATCTTACGAATGCATATGAATCAAAACAAATAAGTGAATAACCTGTAGAGTAAAATTTCCCAGGTGATGCTGTTGTACCTGTGAGGCTTCTCAGTATGTCGTAGAGGAGCTTTATGCAAATGACCCTTAAATTTGTGGCACAGGGGCTGAGAGAGCGGATACAGTGTACATGCCTGCAGCTGGTGCTAAGAATTTGAAAGCTAATTTCAACCGAGAAAGAATAATTCTTACTGTTTCTACACTTAGTGCAAAAGAGGAAAATCAAGTTTACTATCTGAAACTATATCTAAACATTACAATCAATGTCATGGGCTCCTACTTGAAGGTATTTTTTCGTGATCCTTACGAAGATGGTGAATCTAAGTGCCTTAAGACATACACACAATGATCCCTCGGCCTTGATTTTGATGAATGGATATCAAATTCAGACATGATGGCCGGAAGTAACGAAGTCGTGATGACGCTAATGGGTTGTCTGTGCCGTCATTTGCAAGAGCAAACAGGTGCCATAACCGGAAGAACAACCACCTTAAGAAGCACACGTTCTTATATCCAAGAGGATGAAATTAAGCTGACACAAAAGCTCGAGCTAGGTGCGAAAACAAAGAAAGGATATGACAACATGAGGAAAGGAGGAGCTTCCTTATCGTGGAAAAAGTTGCTAATTAACCAAGGTAGTTGCATATCATGATGATAACCCTAACAGCCATCTTAGGATCATGGTTGAGCTGCTGATAGAATGGTTTGTGGTGGGCATCTTTGTACGTATATAATCCGTATGTAAATTTTGGGATGAGATATAATAAATGAAAGAGAGCTAGTTTCGAGCATATCAAATGCGGTTTAAGGTTAAGGGGGGCCACTGGGAATTCAAAGCTGTCCTCAGGAGGCTTGCGAGATGTTTATTGAACCACAGTTGGAGATGGGCACGGTACGTATATGACATGATCAAACATGATATATATATTCTGGATTTCTGGGGTCGGAAAGTGCAATGAGGACAAAGAACAATTATAGCAGGCTCTCACAAATCACAATTATTCGAACTGCTTCCAAAAGACCCTATCTTTGACTATGTAGTAAATTGTCTTTATATATGCCACCAAAATTTGGATGGTTGGATGCACATAAATATATCTTACAGTCATGTTGATTTTCAGATTTTAATTATATATTGATTTTAAGTTAAGAACTAGCTTAAGGGGTAAGAGCTCTCTTACCCTAATAATAAGGTTAAAGGTTCGATTCTTTGTGTGCACATTTCAGACCAAAATAAAATAAAATTATGTGATATGGATGTGGTGTTTAATCTCTCTATAATTATGTGTACTTGTAGACTGCTTTCGCATAGTAAATGGCACTTATAAATGTATAATCCAATTTGTCGACCAATGCAGGTATCAAGGGGGGCTTACTAGGATCACTAGGAATGTAACCTCTTTTTCATTATTAGGTATCAGTCATAAATTTATAATTTGGCTTAATATTTGTATGAGGGTTATTTACCTATTTAGGTTAGACTTCAGTTTGGATATGTTGATCAGTTTTATAATCGTATTATATCGGTGGTAAGAATTGAAGAAAAACATTAGAAATCATATACATTTTTCCTACAAATTGAATTTAAAGAGACTACGTACGTTTTTAAAAATATATTGTAAAGTAACGTCTTTTAAGACTGTGAATAATCTTATCAAAACAAAACAATTTTATATACAGTTTATGTTTGTTGTTTGTAGGAGACAATATATTGCGCATAGAAACCCAATCTATTTTCCGTATTATTCTTCCTGTGATCTAAGTATTGAGCATTTACTCTAGTATGAGTTTCGGCTTCATCCATTTTATTTTTCTTTGCTTACAATGGGGAAGCAAGCTTAAGCCTTGTTACCACTTGTTCAAATTAATATGTCCTAGCGAGTCAAATTTGAGTTTCATGAAAATTAAACTCTCAATCTTATGGTTGAAATAAGGGACTTATAATTAACCAATTGAGCTATTATGTGCGCTTACTAACTTTTCTTTCCTATTAATCTTGTATGATGTATCGCAAAATATATTTTTCCTGTAGGGTTACTGGTGCCTTAATTTCCAATATGTACATCTCTATCCGTTAGGGCGTTAGGCATGCCTTCCATACACGTCTACCTCACTAAAACATGACGTGCCACCAGCCATCTTGATATCTTCGCATCTTCACTGCTCTGACCACAGTGACAAGCTTCATCAACCATGTCGGCTGTGCATCACCGCTACCATTACCCTCTTCTTCTTTAAAAAGGCCACACCAGTACACCACCATTGTAGTCGTATGTGCAGCCTTTCGCTCTATCACCATTCGAGTGGTGGTCTCTGTATCTCATCATCCATCTCTATAGATCACTATTCATTGTTGTTGGGATGTTCATTATTGGACTGTATACTTGTTCATTTATATAACGTTTGGTGTTTCCTCATAAGGGTTATGTTCACATTTGTATTCATAAGGGGTAAGATGTTGCATAATACCTCTATGATACTATAAGATTATTGGTCATGTGTAGTTTAGGTACATAATTTCCTACCCTAGAATGCGCAGTATGGCGTTATAGCTCTGATCCTATTCTTAATTTTGTCTCAAATATGTACCTGGCTTCTCGAAGTTTGGTGGAAGTTCACATTTTGGTTGCCATAGGTAAGGTCGGGGACATGTATCCGACTTTTTCCGAAGGCTTGTTAATCCAAAGGAAAACACTTGAAAACCTCCCAATATGTTTGAATAGAGCTAGGCCTATATATGCTCCTACTAGATGCTAATGTCAAGTATGTGAAATAGAGAAAGTCCTATATGAGACCGATTACTTCTAAGCTAAAATTTCCATTTCAGTGGTGGTTTTTTTTTTTTTTTTTTTACTAAACATCACTTTTTCTCAATATTCATAATGACGAGTTTAAATCTGTTTGTAACTAGATCTGAGTTTAAGGTTAATTAACAGAGATCGAGTCTCTTTAGATAATTTCTGTCAATCCTAAAGCACAACGCCCCATATGATAGATATAGCTTTGTTGCTTTAGTATCAATATAGCATGCCAAACATGGAGTTAACCAAGTGAACACTTATCAACTCTAAACGTACTCAAAATTTAATAATTAGTCGATTTATATACATTGATTTACTCTCAAAACTTGACTTCTTTATAATATCCAAAAGCTTCCACCCCTAAACAGATAGGTAAATAAAGAAAGAGGAAAAGGGGGCACAAAGTCTGGAGATTGTCTGAGATGGCCGGAGAGGTGGGTGGCTTTATATGGAAGGGTTCAGTTGCTTAGCTGTGTTCTGTTTCGGGTGTTGTTGCGCCTTGGAAAAGAACTTTTTTCTTTCTCCTCACGTCCTGTTACTTTCTTCAGACTTCTGTGCAGCAGCTAGCGCACGTGTAATCACTCAGTCACCATTATATTCACTCATTACCCTCCTCTTCTATGGTGCTACTGCTATCTTTACTCACAATCCATCCTACCCAAATTGTTCTGGTGTAACCATGTAGTACGTGCTCTTGATTAGATTACATTGGGCATAATCTCGTTAATGTTCGGATTCTCTAGATGAGCAATTGAGATCACATGTATTACGTCTCATCTCGTGTCATATGCACTATTGTTCTTAATCTTGTCATGCATCAAAAGTTAGATCGGGGGAAATTTAAAACAGTGAGTTAGAAGATGGAACATTATTTAAGACGGAGGATCCGGATTGATAGATAGGTGCACTTCATTTCGAGCTTATTACTTGTCGTTATATGCTCTAAGAAATAAGAATCATTCACTTACTCGAGAACTTGTTGGTCCCAAAAAATACTGTGCTACGGTAAAATAAGTGAATAAGCATGAAGGTGCACCCTATTAAAAGGCGGTAAACTTACCACTACGGCACAAAACCCATATCACACCTTAGTTAAGCCCATACCTGTCTGTCCAGACTGCTATGCTAATTTCTATGATCCTGATTTGAAAGTAGACTAAGGTTATGATCCATGACAAGACACAATGCAGTAACATATACTCTATTTTATTAGATGGAGCGAAGTTACGGGAGTAAATGATGATAATGCGTGCAGTGAGAAAAGGTTGGAGGGCGCTGAGTTGCATGTGGAAGTAAGTGCAAAGAAAGTGCGAAATCCCCTACTTTTACTCCCATTAAGCCATAATTTTCAAAAGCTTGACACAAATTATCTTTGTGAATCTTTATAAGGTATATCAATTGAGCACTTTGTTTCAGTTTAGTACAGTACCATAGTATACTACAAGTCTGTAACACACGGATGGTAATATCCTTCCCCCAACACCCCAATGCGCAAAAAAAAAAAAAAAAAAATCAGAAGAAGAAGGAGAAAATAGTGGTGAAAACAATACAAGAAATTCAGTTAAGCTTGATTTGACTAATGCCATTGCAATCATATATCAGAAAAAAATGAACTAGAAATGCAAAAGTACTATGAAGTTAGAGAGATAGAGTGAAAAAAGATGAAGAGTTAACATTGAATTGCTTCTTGGTCCCATAATTCCAGTTAATGGATTCCTTATGAAATTTGTACATATCAAGCATCTCTTCAATGCTTCAGCAAAAAACCACAGCAAGTCCACGAAATCATTACCATCCCAAGGGGAGGCAGAAAACAGAAGAATAATGTTGAGACAAGCATAGTTAGCTGAATAAACACCCCCGCCTCCTCCTAAACCCCTTGAAATACAGAGAAAATATGGTAGAAAACTAAGAAAAGGTAGGAAAAAAGGAGAAAAGCAAAACTAAGGCAAGTTGCTAGAAGATTAAGGATGAACACTCTTGCTACTGAAATTTTAATTTACTAGTAAAAATTTCAAATTCCAAACTGGAAAACATTGATTATAATCCAAGTAAATTGTAGTCATCATCAATAAGGAGGTCGACTAGTAGGAGTACCCCAAAAAGCCTCAGGTGGCAAAGAATTCAACAAGTTTGGTGGCAACCCTTGTAATAGTCCTCCTCCTCCGCCTCCACTACCCCCTCCATTATTGGCTGGATCACCCATAACTTGTCCCCCTACTCCTTGAGATGGTGGCGAGCCTAGCCCGCCACCACCAGGGCCTACTCCTGGCATCTGGGGCCCGCCTCCCTCGTCTTCCTCGAGAGGGAGCCTCTCATAAGCTGCGTTCCCAAAGGACGCGGCCATGATCACAACGGGCCCTGATGCTAGAAGGGGCCCTACAACCCCACCCCCTACGACCTGCCCTTGGCCCCCAGCTAAATAAATAGTAAGCCCTGAAGCAGCTGGTGGGGCTGGGGGCGGGAGAAAAGATCCTGATAAGGATAAAATCTCGAACCTTCCATGGAGGGTTACAACTGCCCCAGGTGCGCCAGGTTGCCGGAGGGTGACGTTGGAGACGGTGCCGGTGCCACTCAATATGCAAACCCCTCTTTGCCTACGACGAGCAAAGTTGGTTATGCTGTCCATGATATCACAATTGTTAGCAACCTCCATGACATGAGATCTAAGGGCGTTTGCGCTGTCCCTAGTTATGATGATGGGTGGCTTGGGCTTGTTCTTTGATCCTGCTGGCCTCCCTCTAGGCCGTCTTTGGATCTCTCCTCCTCCTCCACTGCCACCTCCGTCTCCGCCATCTCCGCCGTTAGGATCTTTGCTGTCGGCGTTGGAGTCGTCCCGCTCTCTCTTGAGGTTCGTTTTGAGGTCACTACTGCTTCCGCTTTGCTCGGCTTCGGAACTCTGATGCTGCTGCTGCTGCTGTTGTTGTTGGAAGTGTTGCTGTTGTTGTTGTTGCTGCTGCTGCTGCTGTTGCTGTTGGAAGTGATGAAACTGGTGTTGGTTTAGATGGAGATTAGTATGGAAAGGAGGAGGAAGAGGCCTTCCATGTGCTGTTATTGGATCCATTGAATTATGACTATGATTATTCAGCTAGAACCCAAGTTCAAAACAAGGAAAAGTAGTAGGAATAGTGTTTTCTACAAGATAATTAGTTGATGATGAGCATGTCATGAATTCAGCCGAATCTTGTGCATACATACATGGTGTTGCTATGCTTGATCTTCTGTTGGTAAGTTCACGTAGTTTTCGCAAGATGGTACAAGTTTTTAGCAGGTTGGATGTTGAGTTGCTCTCTCGACTCTTCTTTTTAATTTGTTGGTGAGGGTTTGGAAGAGAGAGCAAGGAGGAAGAGCTTAAAGAATTTGGATTGTGGGAAACAAGGCAAGTTTTTATTAGTTATGTTATGTTGTGTTGGGGTGTAAGAAGTAAGAAGAAAGGGGGGGAAATTTTGGGAGAGTTGGGTTAGGGTTAGGTCTTATAGGGAGGGAAGAATATGGTTTGATAGAAGAAGATGTGTTTTAGTTTTAGTATAAGAGAGAGGGCAAGGCAGCGTGCGCATGCGGGGTCAATGGGGCCCTTCTCACCCCCTGTTTTTCTGGTTTAGCGACCCTGTCCTTAAACAGGTCATATTGCATATATTTGACCTTGTTAATTATTGGTAGAAATTATAATAAGTTGTGGTATTGTTATTTTACACATCAATCTGACCTGAGTATTTTGAGGGATCTAATAGTTTAGTAACAGTATTCTACACAGACTTTAACTGATAATGTGTTCCCGATTTATAATATGTTCCCTTTGTTTCCTATTAGATAATTAGAAGCTTTTAGGACATGTTTTAAATTATATTTCACATGTTATTGAAAGAGACATTTTTATTAACTTAAAAATTATACCTAGACATGAATTGAGTTTAAAGGGTAATTTTCTATCATTATTGTAAATATATGACCATATTAAATTGATTTAATTTTAACTTAAAAACGGTATTAAAGATTCACAAGAGCTACAAATGATAACATAGTAATTACAAAGACGGAGGAATAATTCGAAATCTATAATCTAATATTAACAATTCTTCAATTTTAATTGTTAGATCAAAAAACTGTTGGTTAGAACACACCTTTATTTAGTCGAAGCTAAGAAAGAGTCTCATTGATTCAACATGAAAATTTCAACATATATTTAAGAAACTAGGCACTATAGACCTTAATCACCACATTATTTGCAAATCAATGGAGTTATATGAGTGCAGTTAACAACCTAGTTAGATAATATTTCTGGTAGAGAGACATTAAATTGTGAGAAAATAGGATGACGATACTAACCGAATAAAATTTAAATTGAGCATCGCCTTTTCATATATTATAGTCTCCCTATATGTAAGGGTCATCAAGCCCTTATATGAGAACGACACTCAAGTTTTGTACCACTTGATAGCGTCTTTTCATACAGTCTCGCTCTGTGTTTGTTGATGTTATTCCCTTTATTTCACAATATAAGATTTTTCTATATATCAAGTTGAGTTTTTGATCATTAATCTAGATTAACAAAAATGTATTTAAATAGCAATCGTGAAACTTATATAGTTTGATTCTTATGGGAAAAAGAATCCACGAAAACTTATATGCATTTCAAAATCTTAAATTTCTTACTTCTATAGCTGTATATACTGTATATATTTTGCAAAATTCCACTGCAAGTTCTTTAATAAATGAGATTGTTTAATGTTACAAAACAAGGGAGAACAACGCAATCACAGTGTTGCCTTCCTACGGGTGTAACAGTGGTGATCTCATAATAAGTTTTGTCATCACTCGACACTGCACTCATCAGGCAGTTGCATGTATATATAGCCATCCCTACGCCATATTGCCATGCAGTACACACTGTCCTCAGTTCATTCACATTAATCATATATATTACTTGATGATCCGATTGCCGGCCTTCACACTGTTACGGTAAATACTAGACAGGAATATATGGTCAATGCTTGATAAAACCAATCATATAGTCAAGCTCTCGAAAAAAAAAATATAAGACAAAGTCTGATATAAGTACTCATGAAAACCAGAAAACAGAAAAGAGAGGCGTTACTTGAATGATTTCCAGATTTGGAGGTGAAAACTTTTGGTGGAGTGTGTTGGTTTGATGGGCAAAAAGAGAGAGAAGAAGAGGATGGATGGATGCATGTGGGGGTGAATGGGTGGGCGGGTGATCATGGGAAATTGAAGCACACTGGTTTTTTGGGTCTGGCCACAGTGAGTCAGGGCGTGTCTTATGGGCGTCTCTCTTCATTATGTGCGGCTCTTTGTGGGTCCCACATTTAACCCTATCCCCATATCATATGCTCACCACGTGTCTCTTCCCCCAAGCACTTCTTGAGAGTTGATCGTCTTTATTTTGTTAGGCGAAAGGTATTAAAAATAGTGACTAATCTTTTTTTTGTTGTGGGTGCTTTCGAAATAGTAAACGTTTAGTAAAGAAATGTACCTTCCAATTGTCATAGAGATATAGAGTAATATGAGTAACTACTACACCACATCTCATTAGCTGATACAATCGTTTAGTTAACGACATAATCCCTTTGTTGTTAATTGTTACCATAACCTATTTGGATAATGTGATGGTCTTGTCATCTTGTGGATATCACACATTCTTATCTCTTCTTTCGTAATCAACTTGTCAAGGGTATAAACAAAGTCATATAAAGTCTTTGTCTAGTATGATATTTGACCATAATTTCCCTTTATTATTTGAGAAAAAATGGTTATTGGTATTTTAGAGTGTTGGAGCTAGGTCTCGTATTGGTTAAGTGGTTAAAGTCAGGCTTATCTGCTTTAGTATCTTTGAGGTTAGCTTAAACTCATAGAAGTGTTTTTATTATTATATATAAATGTTTTGACAAAAATTCTTGATTAAACAAGGTACTCCGTAGTTGATATGTTAGTTTAATAGGTAGTCCTAATTATAAATTGAGTTAAATCGATCACCTAATATTAATGTGATAAAAGAGCGACCACTTTAAGTAAGAATCTGATCATTATAAAGTCATGTAACTTTAACTTAAAATTAGATAGTTTCACACAAGGTTTTTTATACTTTGAAAAATTATATTGGTCATTATACATTCAAATGTAGCTAGATCGAACCTTAACAAATAGCTCCATTTGAATATAGCGATTTTTCATGCAGTTCTAGTTAAGACTAAGTACTTGAGTTTTTTGTACCTTAGGTTACATATTCGGATCTTAAACCGCCCTCGTGGTTTGTCATAATAATATCGGCTATTATGCCTTTGATGCTTTTTTCTTTGTTTAGAGGAAGCAATCAAAATCGTGAGTAAAAAGTGAAATCTGCATCGATATCTCGTAATTAAAAAGTGAAGAAGGCACAATTGCTTTAGACTTCAATTACTATGGTCAATTATATATTTTGTTTTTTTGAAATACGGTCAATCATACTTGAAACCAAGTAGTGGGAAAATGATTTTTACACTCCCCATGTGAGAGGGATAAAATATTCATAAAAATATGTGCTCTCACATGGGAGATGTTAGTGGGAGTGTAAAAATAACATCTGGGAGTGTAAAAATCACTTCTCCAAGTAGTGACATTAACAAGTAATTTGTCAACCTGCGTCCTACATTGATTTTACATTTAACCATTTCCAATCATGGGGCTGAAAGTGAACTAGACAACGAAAATTAAAAATGTTCCTTCGATGTCCTTATCCACCTAAATTTTACTAGTCTTTAAACGGCGGCCGGAGCAGTGTCATGAGCTCTCCTGGTGAAGGACTGATGGTCTGATGAACACTTGAACTCCCTAGCCTTTGATTTTTGTGTGACATTGACCATGGTTTCTCCACTCCAATATACCATGGATAAATTTATCATACTTTTAGTTGAAAAAATGGCGTTTATTAAAGAAACACATTGAAATAAAAACTCCGGCAAATCTATTCGTTGGTACATACAGTATATGTTTCATCTATCGGTTGATATATACTTTTAGCAGGACATATTTGCGTTAATTGAGGTGGCGGACCACATTACAATCTTATCTTGGACCAATGTAATTTCTAGTACGTAGTCCCTCGAGGGCAACGAGGAAAACAACAATTTTGCATGAAGAAGAAAAGAACTTGAAGAGAAAGCTACAAAAGAAAAGGCATAGGGCCAGAATTCAGTATTTAATATTTACGTTACAAGAAACAGTAGTCATTACTGATGCACGTGCATGATTACATGAATGAAATGAATTAATGGAATGATGGAATGACAATAAAGCGCTGTGCATTGATCAACCGCACGCCCTAGACTGAGCTCACTGCGTTGCGTTTCGATGAAGAAATATAAGAGCATAGTTCACTCCTATTTCCGGTACAAAGGGAGAAAATAGCGTGTGGATTATCTTAATATGGTCTATGGACCTCCTTGCATTTTGAGTAATGACTTCTATCAGATGCATTGCATTTACAAACCCTTCCTAAATAATGTTTCTTTCAGAGTACGTAGTAAACTGGATAAGTGCTAGCTGCACTAGTAGCTTCGGACATAAGCAATGTACAAGCATTCTTTCCTTTTGAGTGCATAGTATATTCTGCTCCAAATTAACAAGTAAAAATTGAATTAATTCTGCTAAGATATTAATCAGACAATAATTCATGATATAGTAAGAGGAAGGCGTGGCATGGCAAGCCAAGACCAAGGCACGGTTAGCCAAGGCAAAGTGAAAAAATGCGAGTGAGGTTATGTGTCTAGCCAAGGCATGATACATGACAAGCCAAGGCTAAAGGAAAAAGTTTCGCTGAGGTTATTTGTCTAGCCAAGGTTTGGCATGACATGGCTAATTCGCCTAGCAAAGGCCATAGCATTGGGAGCCAAGGCTAGCTACGGCATGGCATGACAAGCTAAGGGGAAGTAAAGTCAAAAGCATGCAAGTCAAGGCAATGGAAAACAGTTCCGCTAAGGTATTGTCCATTATGCACATAATCGAATTGAGCAATAAGCACACTATAAATCTATCAAGACGAAGGAATCACATTGCCATATGCTACAATTATGATCCAATATGCCCTAGGATCATGCTTAGTCGCTATCAGAACATTTTTCGTAAAAATCAAAAATCGACTCAAAAGAGCCGGTTTTTGTGGACTATAACCCACACAAATACCTCATTTCGGTCCCCGAAATGGAATTGGACAAAAAAATTGGTATGAGTCATCCTAGACACATGTATTGGTGAATTGAACAAGAAATTTGGCAAAAAGTAGTTTAGGCATAGCCCAAACGATCGGTTTTGTCCATAATGCACATGCTCGAATTCAACGATAAACACACTGTAAATCTATCAAGCCCAAGGAATGACATTGTCATATGCTACAATTGTACTCAAATATACCTTTAGATCATACTTAGTCACTTTCGGAACATTTCCCGAAAAATGAAAAATCGATCCAAAAAGCCGGTTTTTGTAGACTATAACACACGCAAAAACCTCGTTTCGGCCCCGAAATGGAATTGGACAAAATTGTCAAGAGGCAAACTACACACGTCTAATGGAGATTGGAATAGGAAAATTGGCAAAACATAGCCTTGGTGAAACCCAAACCATCGGTATTGTTTATTATGCACTTGTTCGAATTGAACGATAAATACACCGTAAGTATATCAAGACGAAAGAATGACATTGCCATATGCTACAATTGTACTCCGATATACCTTAGGATCAAGTTTGGTCACTTTCGTAACATTTACCGGAAAAGCAAAAATCGACCCAAAAAAGCGGTTTTTGTGGATTATAAACCATGCAAAAACCTCTTTTCAGGCCACGAAATAGAATTGGACGAAAATTGGCATGAGGCATACTAGACACATATGATGGAGAATGGCAGAGGAAAATTGACAAAATATAGCCTTCGCGTAGCCCAAATCGTTGGTTTTGTCCATTATGCACATGCTCGAATTGAGCGATAAACACACCGTAAATCTACCAAGCCGAAAGAATGACATTCCATATGCTACAATTGTACTCAAACATAACTTTAGATCATACTTAGTCACTTTCCGAACATTTCCCGGAAAATAAAAAATCGATCCAAAAAGCCGGTTTTTGTGGACTACAACACACGCAAAAACCTCGTTTCGGCCCCGAAATAAAATTGGACGAAAATTGTCAAGAGGCAAACTACACACGTATAATGGATATTGGAACAGGAAAATTGGTAAAATGTAGCGTTGGCGAAACCCAAACCGTCGGTTTTGTCCATTATGCACATGCTAGCTCGAATTGAGCGCTAAACACTCCGTAAATCTATCAAGACTGTGGAATAGCATTATCATATGCTACAATTATACTCTAATATACCCTGGGATCATGCTTGGTTTTTTTTAGAACATTTTCGTAAAAATAAAAAATTGACTCAAAAGAGCCGTTTTTGTGGACTATAACCCACACAAAAACCTCGTTTCGGGCCCCGAAATGGAATTGGACGAAAATTGGTAGGAGGCATCGGAGACACATATATTGGTGAATGGAACGATAAAATTGGCAAAAAGTAGTCTAGACATAGCCCAAACCATAGGTATTGTTCATTATGCACATGTTCGAATTGAACGATAAATACACCGTAAGTATATCAAGACGAAAGAATGACATTGCCATATGCTACAATTGTACTCCGATATACCTTAGGATCATGCTTGGTCACTTTCAGAACATTTTTCGGAAAATCAAAAATCGACCAAAAAATGCGGTTTTTGTGGACTATAACCCATGCAAAAACCTCGTTTTGGGCCCCGAAATGGAATTGGACGAAAATTGGCAGGAGGCATATTAGACACATATAATGATGAATGGAAGAGGAAAATTTGCAAAATATAGCCTTCGCGTAGCCTAAACAGACAATGGAATGACATTGCTCTATGCTTTAGTTTTGCTTCAATATACCATATGAACATGTTTGGGAAATTTCGGAACATTACGAATCCGTCGAAAATTAGTCGAACCTTAGCTAAAGGCTATTTTAGTAGGCTATAACGTCCGCCCAAACAAAACGGTCCCAATAATATCGTCTTGAAATACTAATAATTTTTTGTCATTAAAATATAATAAATTATGTTGAAGAACTTAAATCAATATTTAAGATAATGAGACTGAAATCAACCCCATAACTGTAGCCTTTTATGTAATTAGGCTCTTTAACTTAAATCAATATTTAAGAACTTAAATCAATAAATTATGTTGAAGAACTTAAATTGCCCACATTACTATAGCCTTATGTGTAATTAGGCTCTTTAACTTTTAAATGTAGCAAATCAACCCCATAACTTTCATCAACATGCAAATCAAATCCAATTACATATTGTAGACAAATTAGTTTTATTAAAACTATGTAATTTCATTTGCAAAATCCGAATACTTTATTTTTAGTCTTATGCACAAATTAAAATTTCTGTCTTTTATATATCTATATTCTTCTAAATTTGTAGTGCACTCAAATCTTCCTTTACCGTACAACCGGTGTGCATTAGATATCATATGTCAAAAATGATTTATTTTCGTTTGTTGTAATTGTAGAATGTCATAGAAACAATTGACAAGTATAATTATGTATTATGTATTAAGTATGTAAATTTATACGTATATTTAATATATAATTAACATTAACATGTTTTTAGGTTGAGAGAATAGTTTAAAGTATACAATTTGGTTGAATTGCACATCTAAAAAACTAATTGGGTTTTGTATGTAAGCCTATGGCTCCTTTACTTAAAGAAAAACTAATGGGGTTCAATTGCATATGTAGAAACACTAATGGGGTTGATTTGCTACAGTTAAAATTTAAAATGTTTTATTGCACATATTAGCAAAGTAATGAGATTAATTTGCTAGTTTTTCCGGACAAACTACATGAGCTTGTCTTATATATTGGTATTAGGCAATGTATTGATGTGTATGAATAAACAAACTATTATAAATACATTTTGAAAGGTGTACAAAATTGTAAGTGAGAAATTAAACCTTCAAACTCGTAAAAGAATTCCACGGAACTGACTTTGAATATCACCAAGTTCACACTAATTTAATTGGATGGGTGCAACTTGATTAACTTTCCAAAAGCTGTAGTGGAAAAAGCAACGCATTGGTCACCCCATATGAAGAAAGCAACAAATTGGTCAGCTTATATAATTCCCTTTGACAAAAACGGAGAGAAGAAAACCCAACAAGCGCAATTGATGTGCTCATCCAGTGCACCCTTTCTTTCACCAATCAAATTTTAAAAATATTAGAGAAGGCCAAAATATGATCGATAAGGAGGAGACAATCCTGGCCTCAGAATATGCTGCATCCCTATAGTGTTACCTATTTGATTAACATTTGAGCAAAAGAAGCAATCACATACAACAAAGATGTTATATGACGGATCTCGAGTTGAACAAGATAAAATGGCCTTTGCACCAAAAACCAAAAAAAAAAAAAAAGGCCTCACTAATTAGTACCACGTATATATCACATAATTGTTCACATATTTTACTATCCAACATTGATGTTTAAGCTTTGTACCAAAAAAAAAAAAAACGCTAATTTAATAGTAAAAAGAGATATAATTAAGTTCAAGAAATATTTTACAAACATTTAAGAAAAAGGACTTACTGTACCTTTTAAGAAGGGTCTTTCTCAAACTAGAGAGATGAAACGTCATCAAAGTTTATAGAAAAATAACAAAGGAATGACTAAAATATACAAAAACAATATAGAACAACAATACAAGCTATAAACTACACAATTTTATCTTCTTAAAAGCAGTTGAGCGCAACTCTACATCTATATGTCGATTGTATATTCTCAACAATTTTCTAACCTGAATTATGATCATAGAACTCCAATTGGCGTGATTCTTGAACATCTAGATATGATATAAGACAACAACTAGAACATTGAAATAAATTTTGACTTTGTAATCCGGTCCCAAGTCTACAACTAAAGACTCATCTTATATGCTCCAAACTATATACTCCCTCTGATTTTTAAAGAGTGATGTTTTATAATGTTTCTTAGTTTGTAAAAAGAATGACATTCTAACTATATTCTTGCTAAATTATCATCAACAACAATAAATTTTATCATGTCCCAAAAAAATTATCTTTTCATAAACCAATTAGAAATGTTTGCTAGTAGTTTACTAAGTTCAAGAGAGGAAAAAGTTCTAAAAAAGAGAACGAGTAATGAAAAAAACATTTAACACAAACTACCCTTAATCTACGTAAAATTAGGTAAAATGTCATTATTTAAAAATCAGAGGAAGTACAACCCATATAATTCAACTGAAGCCAAGAACAAACAAGGATAGCTTAATATTTCATACTAAAGCGACAAGAAAAGAAAAGATGTAAAATAACCCCAAGCTCTTGTCCTTACATTGGACACATAGCATCATCACATATGTATTTTGATATATAGCGGTAAGAAAAGTTCTAATTTTCAGTACTCCAAAGACAGTAATACAACTTATAAAGTTTAGCTTAGGGAGATTGAATAAGTTACACACCCACTTGTCCAATCTAAACTTTACTAGAAGCTCCCATATATACTTAGCTATTTGTAGCCACTTTATTGGATTGAGCAACCAATGAAAGGTGGCTTGACCAGCATTTTCCTGATTAATCAGCTCTAAAAAATTCTCCTATCATACAAAATTGCTTTCCATTTTAGCTCATATCATTAGGAGGGTACTATTAATATAACGCTTATTTTTGATGTGAAATTTAAATTATTAGGTCCTGGACTTGCATAGGAAAGACTTACCATCAAATCCTCAACAAAATTTATGCACGATGAAGTATTTGTACGTATGCCGAAATGGAAAACTCATGCTCAACACACTTCTCCCTCTCGATCATATCACTTTCCGATTGGAGGCTACTCTTGAATCTCGACATCCATGAAGAATGTACCATATATGGTCATGAAACATGTTCTAAGCTCTTTTAATCTCATCTACTCCGCATTAAACTAGGTGTAAGCAAAATTCCTTGCCAAACGCACTCTATATATTAGTTCCCAGATATAGACATGTTGTTTACTATTGTAGTATGCACCCAATATTTACTTGATTTCATCTTTTTCGACAGTGAAGCTTTTATATTATTTATTGATTTTATATATAACTGAAGACAGAAAACACGCGAAAGTAAGTAGGATTATGAGTAGTACTTGTAGGCTATGTTTGACACGCCATTTCAGGTAGCTTATACGCTGATATTGACTTGTTTGACTGAAGAATACTCATTTGACCAAAATCAGAAGTGTTTGTTAACTGCATTCTCTTTGTAGCTTATAAATCTTTTTTAACTTATCAAAAATAAGCTAACTCAAATAGCTTATAAAAAAATAAGGTACTGGTCATAAATCTATTGCATTTTTTTCCTAAACTTTTCACCAAATAGCAAGCCTACTCATTATATCCTAAATGTTATTTCCATATATAAACATGTCTTTTGCCAAACATAACCGTAGTAGTGTAGCATTGTGAGAAATTATTACATGTTTCTACACCAATAAACCTTCACGTCCGTGATTTTATGGAAGACGGAGGAGTCTTCTGCAGTGGATCCGCTGGGATAAATATGCTTCCCCATATCCTGCCATCCAATCACCAACCGCATTTTTATTTGCCTACGATATTGTATCAAGAAAAGACCATTTTTTTAGTAACACAAATTATTGTCACCGTAAGCAAAAGAAAGACAACCCAATTGAAAGCTTATAATACGACAAACACTCGTTTTCAAGGAGGCAGTCAACGGTGCTTCTTACCCATTTTTCCCACTTTCCATGGGGTTGCTGAAATTCATGCCTCTTTTTCGATTTTTCCTAATCCTTATCTGGCAACGCTTAGGCAGTGCCTAATATGTGTAATCTCCACGATTTCCCATTTGGTGTCCATAGATGATAGACTTACCTACTTCTGTATTGAAGTTAATTAAATAATTTTGACCAATCATAGGACTATTGGAGTATTATTAATGGCAATCGCATCATTGTCTTATCATAGTAGTACATCAAATAATGACATCTAAAGGATTGAGGCAAACTGGCAAAGGGACACTTAAAATGGTCAAAAAATATACTCCTATGGATGATGTAGAAAGGAAGCCTTCAAGGTATAAAATCCTCCCCCCTCCCCCCTCCCCCTCAGGATTAAATCAAGACAAGAACATTGCTTGTTTATAACAACTTGCCGTTGAAATTGCGGATTATTTAATGAATAACAACTTCTTACCATGGATAGTTTTAATTTGTGCTATTTACTCTTGTTTGTAGATCATACAATTTGAATCCCGATTAAGCTAGTATTGCTGTTTAAAATTTTGGTTTTGATGTTAAATCAACTTTGCAAGGTTCTCCTTTTGCCTTTCGCAAGGGTTCAAGGACTAATTTGCTCTCTTATTCTCTCCCTTTTGGATGAATAGGACACGAAAAAACTTAGAAAGAGCGGTATATCGAATTGGCATTGGACAGAGAGACTGCTTATCTTGGAGTAGTTGGTTTATTGTTAGGCGATACATTATGCTTAATTTCCTTGCTTTCTTTGATCGTTTCTCTCCCCCATGTTATGACTTATGAGGGTTGAAAATTTTGTGGCTCATTTTGTTGCTAAGATGTACCGAAAGGATGAGAATTCTTTATATCTAGCAAATAATTTCCCCTATACCATTTTGGTCCTGGCAAAAGTGGACCATAATCAATAATAAAATCCTCCCCACTCCCTCCGTTTGGTTTAACCTTCAAAAAACTAAATAACTAATACCGCATTCACAAACTTTGATTCATAATATTGCCAACATTCTCTACTACAAGGTTACCATTTAGAACTTCCTTCTATTTGCCTTTTTAAGTACTATGAGGTGAAGAAGAAGATTCATGGCTTTCATGGTATCATGTAGACCAACTGAAACGACATACATCACATGCCTCAAGCTAATCTCATACGTCGAAGATTTTGTCTAAAAATGACTTGAATACCACCATTTATATACTAGTCACTTTGTTCTATACATATAACTCCTCAACCCCATGTTTATAGCATGTTTTTATAAAATTGAACAAAGGAGCTAAAAATTAGGTCCATAGTAAAACCAATTGATAATAGGAGTACCTCATTTGTCTTATATTATAGGATCTAGCTTCACTCAATTTTTCAATATCGGATTAGCTCACACATGTATAATACAATCTCTTTCTCATGTGTGAGTTTATTCATATTCTCTCTAAAATAATGTTGGATCTCATAGGACACATATAGTAGACCCAACCTATAGGGGGCCCTACAAGATGTGTGGTGCCTACACCCCATCCGAAGCTCGGCTTAACTAATACCACTTGTTGGGACGAGAGATCTAGACTCATAGGAATTCAAACCCTTACTAATAGTCCCAACCCAAGTGAGGTTCTATTTTAAAAACAATTGCCAATAGGAAGAGTAGCCCACTAGTCTAACATTAAACTATGCAAGAAAAGTGTCACTTAATCTTCCGAGGTGGAACCAACTCACACCTGTCATAACAAAATCGGCCTTAAACTTATTACTTGGGGGACAACACTCTGCTAATTTGAAGATTGAAGCATCTACTTATTCTTACTTGTAGAAGTATATGGGTAGTGTGGTATTGACATATTGTAAGATTTGTGTTTGACTGAAATCAATTGCTTTTATTTTGAAAGCAATTAAGAATCGAACTCTCAACCTTTTATTAAGTAGACAATACGTACTAAAGCATCTTCATATTTTTTTTCAAGGATCATATTAGAATACTGAATTGCACATTTTACGGTTGGATGGTAATAAGACCATTGTGTCACACCCCTCCAAATTGCTACCCATACCATGTTGGAGGAGATAAACCAATGACAACTCTGACCTAAAAATGTACACATATCAAGGTTCCAATTTGCATGAAAGAGCCCATTAGACTTCTCACACAATATATTCATGCGACAAAATCTCTCACACTTAAAGTTCTAACATCTACTTATGTGTGCATGATACTATAAACGTAACTCTCCCTTGAGTTGAATTACGCAGCCCACACAATACGATACAAAACCCTATAGAAGTTCATACTCTTCTAGTAAATTAGATTGATCCCCTAAAATGGCGAAGCACATGACAAATTATAGGCTCTAATACCACTTTTTAGTTATGTTTCAAATAACTATTGTGTTATTTAGGGATTCAAGTAAAGATCTAACATATATTCTTTTTAATGCTAACGAGAGGAAATATCACGAACTATAGTACTCCAAAAAGAGACAAAGATGCAACATAGTTTTAGTTCTTACATATATGTGCTAGGGCTAAATGACTATATTTGTAAACCATATGCAAAATTATGGTATTGGTAAGAAAAGAACTAGCTCAAGACCTTGGTTAGAGCTTTCTTATCACAATCATGACATTGGGGTTCAATTTTTATCAACGATTTTGTGTGTATATTTTAGGCCCCAAAAAAAAGGTCCTCCAACAAACACCATATAACTAATGCACTATTCAATACATTGAGTTTTGAAGACCGAGAGATGGGGGAGGTTATCAATGCCATATAGACCATTCTAAGAGAGCAAGACATTAACATTCTTTCACAGGACTTTACAGGTAAAGAAGTGCGCCAGGCTTTATTCCAGATGCATCCTAACAAAGCTCCTGGACTGGATGATAAAAGCATATCTCCAAGAGTGGTGGAATACGAACGAGAAGGATGTTGTATCTCCTCATGTGGTGGAGGATCATCCGCTGTCAACATGGTGTGCGCCAGGGAAAGATATTTGAAAGTTCAATGTTGATGCTGTTGTATTCTAGACAGAAAATAGACACGGTTGGGGTGCTGTTCTTCGTGATCATATCAGTTCAAGCGGCGTTGTGTGATATACGATATGGAGTCGGAGATGCAGCTTTACTTGAAGCAAGAGCGTTGGAGAGTACTATGAGGTGGGCAATTAACCAAGGAGTTGAGCATGTTTGCTTTGAGCTAGATGCGCAACGAGTTGTTCGGGCAATGCAAGCTTCTAAACATGATGTTTTTGAATTTGGAGTTGTCATATATAGATGTAAAACTCTTATTTATAATTTTACTACTTGTACCTTTTCTTTTATTAGACGTTCTGGTAATTGCGTAGCGCATAAGCTAGCCAGAAACTCTATCCGCTTTGATGGTTTGGATGGGGGAATATCCCACTTGTATTCATGAGGACGTTGTTCGTGAGATGATTGAATAAGATCTTTTATTTTCAAAAAAAAAAAAAAAATACATTGAGTTTTGAGTCTAATATTTTTTTATCAATTTTTGGGTACATTGTGATAAGTCTGATATTAAACGTGACTTACTCAAAAAATAATTCCAAAACTATTAATTAGCTCTTATCCTGTAAGTATACTCCACAATCAAAAAATTAAGCCTAACATGCCATGCTTCACAAGTCGATCTAGATCAAAATGGACTGCATTTTATACTGAATAATTATTGTTGAATCTTGTAAACAGGAAAGAAGTGTGGTCTACGAATAGACTTAACCTTCCCTTTGGAGAGAAGCAGCAGCATTAAGAGATGAACTTAGACTTATAAAGCTGTTGCAACCCTATGGAGATTGTGCCAACTTCCTTTTTCAATTAGACATCTCATACTTGTCGTAATCGATCCTTTGATTATATTAATCTAACCGTTGGCATTATATTTTCTAATAATTATCCCTTCATCTGAATGAAGAATAAGAAATCAAATTAACAGCCCACTTGTCAAATAAATTAGTGTATTCATACGAAAGCTACTTTCAGGGTATGCAAAGATGCATACATGGACCACATTAAGCATAAAAACACACAAATAAGTTGGCATGTGATGAGCACCACCTAATTAAGTCCCCCTCGAATCTCGCATAATGTTGCATGTTCTTTACTTTCTTTTTCTTGCTGGAAAGTGGTTTGAGGTTGTTCCAAATTTCCCGCCTTAGAACTTATCCTCCAATTGGATGAGTTAAACCAGAAATTAAAGTTGTCTTTGATTAACGACGAACTTTGTTTAATGAATACGGGGGGATTAATTTAATGACGCACTTGGGTTGAACATTGTGAATAATTTAGGAAGTAAACAACCGACCAAAGTAAGATGATGAGGTCTCCATGTGAAGGATAGCGATGGCCTGATTGGAATCATACTGCTTCACACGGCCTTCAACAACTACTTTGTTCGACCTCTTTCAAGTGATCCCATTATATTGCGACTTTGCTAATGCAATTGGCTGGCATTATGTCAACGGAGATTGTTGGACATTGATCATAGATTCCTTTGTCGCCATCTCAATTTTAGCCTCATTAGTTATAAGTACATTATTAAATTATTCACATACAATTAAAAAGCTTATCATACTGATGATTAAAAATGAAATGCTAATATTTCTTTTTTTTTTTGGAGAAATACCAAAAGCATAGTCAAGAAGTTATAAGACAAAGCCAACAGCCAAATATCATGAACACACAACCAAAGCAAAGAGAGCATAATCGTAAATGAGACTACTAAAAGGCTAGTCCAAGAGATGAATAGACTTCTCATGAGAATCACAGTCCGAAATAATCAAAAATAGAATTAAACTAAAAACATTCATATATTATGTCGTCATTCGAAGCTCACCAAAAATCTAGAAACCGTACTTGAATATGTTAACACTGATAGATTTGCTCCAAAAATTTGTATACATATACCATTCTTTAAGTTTTTGTTAATGTTATAACATTCAATGAAGTATATAGGAAATAAATAAATAATTGATTTGGAGGATAAAGTTTAACAAAATGATGACATATTTATAATTGGTGCAAAAATATATTTGAGTCCATGAAATTAGGTAATTTGTGTTTATTTAAATAGAAACTACAAGCAACAATGACTGCCATTTGAAATAAGTATTTATGTTAGAGCAATTAAAACAAGGTCTTGCGTCAAGCCGATCTATTGACTATGTAAAATATATAAGTCGCGGTCGAACAAAACTCACCTCAAAAGGAAACAGGTTGAAAATCTAACTCAGTAGGCTTGACTTGGGCGGAGAGCTCAAGCAAACAACTTGCTCAAACAAGGAAAGAAAGAGCAAGTGGTTCCCTTTATTATTAGGAAAATTTCATAAATGGTGCCCCGTGGTAAGGCGTAATTTACAATTGGTGTCCTTACATTTTTGTATTACCTTTTTGGTGCCCTGAGATCACTATATAATCCACATTTAGTGACCTACAACCAACACCGTTTGCTTTTCCGTCAAATTTCTTCTAAT
>CAAKMY010081901.1:0-15502 GCA_901111285.1 Corrigiola litoralis | reverse complement strand
GCCATAAACACATTGTAAATCTATCAAGACGAAGGAATGGCATTGCCATATGCTCTAATTATGCTCCAATACACCCTAAGAGCATGCTAGGTCACTTTCTGAGATTTTTCCGGTAAATCAAAAATCGACCCAAAAAGCCAGTCTTTGTGGACAATTAGAGCATGTAGAGTGATCACTCGAATATGTACATGGAATAACATGAATTCATATCTAATGTCATTCTATATAAGACATGATTCTATGTTTTTACAACATTAAAACTGTCATTTCTACTCATAATTAATAGAGGGAGATACAACAAGTAAGATACACCATATCTCCATAACCCCTATCTCGTAATTTTGATCTCGAACTCAGATATGTGATACGCATATCATATTAGTCATCCTTATAAGGACTGCGAGCAAATACATTGCTCTATATTTTGATACATGTCCCATAACATTAAGTTGCATGTTCCCAAAGCGAATATGGTGAACAAAATAAGGACGTTATTTGAGCCACCACTAACCCTCAATTGGAACTCCTACAATTGATGATACAATAGGGTCCGCCACTCCAGCCCTAGGGCGTGTGCAATTCCCCATGGCGTAGGGTATCCTTACGCTACCTCCTCATCCCGCTAATACAAGGATCTTGTCTCTCACCACTAGATCCAGCAAACTCCAAACTTCATGTTGTCCATAAAAACAGTCACAAGCACAAGCTAAGTTAGATAGAAATTTGAGGTCTATTAAAATCTTGAAAGATTGAGGGCGGGTTCTCACAACCCCTGGATGGGCTTTTTGCCCTTATATTATCCCTCCATATAACGAGGTATCTTAGTAGCCCTTACTCTTTTATAGGCTCGGTATATACTAGATATAATGCATACTGGTTCTTACTCCATCCTATATATTGACTTGTACGTGTTTTCCCCCTTGTACATCCCTTTGTGTAACGAGGGACCCCTACCATTAGCTCTTAAAGGCTCGACATACCCCCGATGATCACCATGCTCGGTGGCTTTTAGTTCACTAATTTCTAATCGTACTCTCGACACAACAAGGTGCCTCAATTTTCATTGCCTCACAACAAATGAAGGGTCTTATATGGTAAGTGAGGAACCCGTACATCTCACATGAGGTAGAATATGTAGATGACAGGATGATTGTCCGCAGTAAGGGTGATGTCCAGTGACAATCACTCTCATGAGCACAAAGTACTTACCTATTTTGGTGAAAAGACTGTCGATGAATCATCATGGCACACGGACCAATTTTGACTTGACATATGTAACTCAAATAATTACCACAATATAGCTAAAATGACCTCTATATTGCACATTTTTACATGGCAAACATACCCTTAATTAACTACCACATTCTCATAAACTTATCAAATAAGGACATACTGATCTTTTACTACTAGGACATATATTTTAGGCACATATCGCAATAAAAGGAGAACTTCAAGTATGTGAGAAATAGTATATTCATGTTGATTCATTTATTCAGACCAAATATATTGTTTTCTAGTCACATCAATACAGTTTAGTGAATATTAGTAACAAACATTTACTTAACCGTTAGAAGGAGGGTATCTCAACCAATTCTAGCGACAATATATATTTGGTCTTATATATCTTGTAGATGCAATTGACTACAATTTACCATCCTCTACCCTAGTCAAATATCTATCTTGCTCTCGGGTTGGAAGCACCCAAAATAAAATCCATTACATCTTTTGCCCTTATGACTTTAGTTGAAAAGAAGAAGAAAAATTTTCAAGTTCTAGTTTTGTTTTCTATTTTTAATTCAATGACACTCTTAATCAACATAGTGTCGATTTAATACTCTCGATGGCACCTACCCGTGTCTTTAAAAAAAATTTTTTGAATATTCAATGGTTTTATATATGTACATCTTTTTTGAAAATAATATATATGTACTTCTAGACAAACATTATATGTATAATTTCTCCATTTTCAATATATGATATATAACTTTCTCTAAGATATGGAAAAAAGATGCATAGATACGAGATTGTACATGTAGTAGTATTAAGTGGCTATTATGCATTAATAAACAAAATTATTCGAGGAACAAGGTTGACATAATGATAATTTTAAGCGGATTATATTTATTTGTTTGTAAAGAAACAGATAATTTGAAGCCCTTTTGTTAAATGGGGCCCTGTGTGATTGAGCAGCCTGCACACCCTCATGGACAGGCCTGGGTCCAACCTAGGGTAAAATTCTCACCTATTTGAAAATTAAACATAATTTTATTTATTTTCAAATTTATAAATAATATATAATTTTCACTAAGATATATAAAAATTAAGGCACATAAACAAGTATACATGTAGTAGTGGTCTTTGAGTTGTAAAAATTCTTACAAGAGGTCTGCGTGAGTACGTAGTGAAATTCTCACCACACGCTCACTAGACTTATCTTAAGCATCATCACAATAATTCCATGGCTTCTTCTTCTTGTCTGAATACTAATTCGAATATTGCAAAATCTATAACAGTATTTGATCATGGGTCTTACCCTACATCCCTGCTTAACATTAAACCAGGAGACCTTGATAGTACTACAATCCGACCTCCCACCCCCCTGTTGATTGCAACCCCTTCTTCATCTCAAGGTGGCGAATTTCCTGTGTTGTTGCTGCTTCATGGATATCTTCTTTACAACCATTTTTACTCTCAGCTTATTCAACACATTGCTTCCCATGGGTTCATCGTCATTGCTCCCCAGGTACTTGAACTTCCACTTGGTACAAGTCTTAGCATGTCAGCATCATGTCTTAAGTAATCTGCTATGAGCTAGCTGTTATATTTCTAGTGTTTCGTTTTTTGCGAGTTTATTTAGTTTCACGTGGTAAAATATTTATAGAAATAAGCGGTAGCTACTGCAAAGCAAAACAAATTGAGATGTTTCTAGAGCATGGCCTGATGATTGGCTATCGGGATAAAAATTATGTATTAGCTTATGCATTCACGCTTTTGAGGTTCTGAGTTATGTATACTGCTAATTATTAGTCGCAACTATAACTACAGTTTATTTAGATTAGAGGTTTTTGAGAGAGGGAAGAGTATAGGAGATGGTTCGGAGGCCGTCCAGATCCTCCGTCCCAATAGTGTCGCACTTCATGTCCCATTAATAAATTTTGACACAACGACTTTTGATGCATGACAGAATTACACCCGATAATGTGCAATTATTTAAGAGGTAATGCGGCATATTAAGAAGACATGAGATATAAGATGAGACACCAATTTGGGACAGATGATCTCAATGGGTTTGCATGAAATTGCATATACACCCAAAAAATGTATGGGACTCTACTAGGCAGATACCTTGAGGATGAATGATCCTAGAAGGGTTTATTGCACACAAAAGGGAGCATCTCATGGGGAGCTACTCATTTCTTACTATTTAGTGTGGCTTTAATAAACCTTAACCTTAAGGGATCATCAATGTGCTTAGCAGATGGTTATTGATGTGTCTACTAGCTAGTTAACGTTGTGATTTCATTTCTGAGGTGCCTTTGATTTCTTTAACACAATCTACAATTTTGGATTGAACCTGTGGAAACCTCGGAGGCCTGGAAGTTGGAATGATACACGGTGTACTTTCCCTTTTCTATATATGAATGAAGTAATGTAAATCACCGTCTATGTTAAGAAGGGCGCGGAATGAATTAAAGAGCAGAGGCTTTATCTGAATTAGAACACAACAAACTGAAACTTGACTGTTCTTTTGAGAGAATTCCTACCCTCCATTTTTAATAGCTAAAACCAAGACTGTCCATCTCCTGAGAGAGAGTGAGAAACTAAGTAAAAAAAGCTGTGTACAAAACTACAAATCTGTAGAAAGACTAACCAGAGCACGAAGGTGTATTTAACAAACGAAACCATCCCAAAGCGTAGTTGAGAAAGAAGGCCACATGCAACAGACTTTGCCGGCCTACTGCTCTCAATCACACGAAAAAACATGAAATAACTGCATATCTACAGGGCAAAACAGGACAAGCATTGGTTGTAAACAACAAATTGATGATATATAAGAAAAGTAGCGTAGAAATTGAGAATATATATATATGTTATATTGTTTTGTGACTTCGATCATGCTGTAGGTGATAGCTGATCTAATACAGTTATACAGACCCCCTTTGTCTCCACGCTATAGGCTTGGTCGTTTACTCAACATCAGGTAGTAACAACAGTTCAGCAGCACCTTTAGTGGCTTTCGTTTACCTGCTTTCCGTTAGTACGTACTAGATGCCAGACTTCAGGCACTGTTATGCAAGTAATATCATAGACCCTTGAAAGTATGCTTAACACGCAGAGATCATAGCCAAAATCTAGAGCTTCAAAGCCATCGGAGCAAACATCCTAAGCATAGAACTCTCAAGTGGAAACTACTGAGGTTGAACATATAACATTGCAACTCATACTCCTAAAGTTACAGCACATGCTGCAGATACTAGAGCATCTCAAGGTGCTTAATTGTTAAATATATGGAGATATTGCTGCCTAATCTATTCGTCTAATTTCAGACTGTCCTAGACTATGAGACAAATCTTTGCATCAGGACAGGGATCATATGTCCGCCAGATACAAATTCTTCACTGCAATATGATGTATGCTAATTCTACTTTCTTTCACTGTTGCAGCTATATACCATTGCTGGGCCAGATACAACTGGTGAAATCAATGCCACAGCTGCAATCTTAGATTGGCTATCCAAAGGATTGGAGCAAGTGCTTCCAAATAATGTTCATCCAAACATTGACAAGCTTGCCCTATCTGGCCATAGTCGCGGAGGCAAGGTAGTATTTGCTCTAGCTCTAGAAAAAGTTACAGGCTCTCCTCTTAAACTTTCAGCAATAATTGGTATTGATCCAGTGGATGGAATGGACAAAGGAAAACAAACACCACCTCCTGTGCTAAGCTATTCTACACGCTCTTTTGATCTTAACGGCATGCCAACTCTTGTCATCGGTTCCAGCTTGGGTTCAATCAAAAGGAACGCGCTGTTTCCTGCTTGCGCTCCCCAAGGAGTAAACCATGAGAACTTTTATGACGAATGTCAAAACCCTGTTTGGTATTTTGTTGTCAAAGACTATGGTCATCTTGACATGCTAGATGATGATACTAAGGGGGTGAGGGGAAAATCTACTTACTGTTTGGGTAAAAATGGAAAATCTAGAGAGCCTATGAGGCGATTTGTGGGAGGAGCTATGGTCGCCTTTCTAAATGCTTATTTAAAAGGAGATAACTCGGAGCTGATTGCTATAAGAGATGGCCATAACGCCAATCCTGTCGGATTCAGTAAGGTCGACAATCGTTTGTGAACGGAACAGCTAGAAGCTGGTTGTGTTAACCAACTGATTTTACAAATGGATCATGTACATGATGCCGCGTATGTGATGATAAAATTTATATGTAAAGTTTTAAATCAAACTATTTGATTGGATAAAATTGAAACTGTTCTCTTCCCCATCAAGTAAATATGAAAAGGTTTTGTGATCGGTTTCTCTGCTTTGCTTGGGACTTAAGGTATTTCTTAGTCGTTCTTATATGCCAGGGCTTTTAGTTTTCTTAACGGCGTGGCCTGATTTATCAGTTGATAACAAGAAATTGCTTGTGGCTCCAATTACCATTGTGAAGAATTTCAAGGATTGAGGTAGTATTTACGAACTGATCTGTTACAATAAGACTATATATTAAGCTCGTGTACAATCCGCCTTATATCTGAGTATGACATTGCGGCATTGCGTCTATCTTAAACTTGATGCATTCGCAATTAAACTGCAGAAATCTGTTGAAACTAAGGTGCTTTAATCTCTTATTTTGTAGTTTAACAAAAGAATAGACCAAGATCTAGGATGAAGATTTGTCTGAAGTCAGTTATCTTAGCAGTCCATAACGCTCTCTTTTCCGAGGCAGAACGTTTCTTAAAAGTCATGCAGATGAGTTATGCATATTGTAACAAACACTTTGGGACTGAACATGATATTTTTGCATAGTCCAGAACAACTACTTATTGAAAAGTCCAGTAGAAAGAACAAGGAGACTGTTTAGCCAATGAAAACTGGATAGGCTGCGTAATAGTTCTTTACTGCAGACAAGCATTTTGAGACAGATTGAACATACAGGACACGAGCATCAGATATCTAGTTATATTGTTCAAAAGAATGGAACAAGAGGGGCTTGCAAGAGAGGGCCTCACTATAACCAAGCTGGATTTTTCAGAGGAGTAACCACGGCTTTCACCTGAAGGTAGTTGTTGAGGCTGTAAACACTCTTCTCCCTTCCCATACCGCTCATCTTGTACCCACCAAAAGGAATTGCAGCATCAAAAACATCGAAACAGTTAACCCAAACAGTCCCAGCCCTCAATGCCCGTGTCAACGTGTTGGCAGTGTCAAGGTTCTTTGTAAACACTCCGGCAGCCAGGCCATATCTGGTTGAGTTTGCCCTCTTTATGACATCATCAAGGTCCCTACAATATGAAGAAGAAAGAAAATCACGGCATTAACCTTTTCGAATACTCAAAGTGAATTGATTAACTCAAACATCTTGCTTTCTACCACCCAAAACTAAGTTTCTTTGCTCTGCATTTATGAAGCTGGGTTACAGTAAATCAGATAGCAAATTCAGGAACCCGTCCACAAATATATCCCAGGCTCCCAGCAAGCTTTACCTGAATTTCAAGACAGTCTGTACTGGGCCAAAGATCTCATCTTTTGCAATCAGCATGTCATCCTGTTTTAAAACAGTGAGGATAAGAACTGCTTCGGCTAGATACTTACTTTTTGAGTAGAAAACAGTCAAGTATAGAAAGATCCTTAGGTACCTCAACATTTGAAAAGACAGTGGGCTTGATGAAGAAACCTTTAGATCCAACTTGCTCACCACCACACTCAAGTTTGGCATTGCTCTCAACACCAGACTTTATGTACCTCATAACCTTCTGAAATTGTTCAGAGTCTATCTGCAAAGTTCCATATTTCAGAGAGAAAACATATATTTCAGCTTTGCGGACCTGGATATTTTTCCTTATAATTCAATCTCAACTTCAAAATAGGAAGTCGTAAAGTATACACATTTACCACTAGTTTGTTTCAATCACTCCATCATCCTTCTCTAATCAAAGCCAATCTGAAGCTAAAGGCGACATGCAGGAAGAGAGAAATGAGGTACCTGAGGACCTTGCTCAATACCACTCTTAAATGGATCTCCAACAGTTCGTCTATTGGCACGTGCAGTTGCTTTTTCCACAAATTCATCGTGAACACTCTCATGTACAAAGGTGCGAGATCCAGCACAGCAACATTGACCCTAAGGTCATTCCATTGTTTGAAAAAAAAGTTATAACATAGCTCCAACTCCCAGTTAAAGCTCTTGTAAATACACAAGTGAATGTACCTGGTTAAAGAACAAAGCAAAATGTGCAAGCTCCACTGCTTTATCAACATCAGCATCCCCACATATAATGAAAGGCGATTTTCCTCCAAGCTCCAACGTCACTGGCTTAAGATTGCTCTTTGCTGCTAGTTCGAGCACAGCCTGTCCAGTTTCAGTTGATCCGGTGAAAGCAATCTGTAAAGCCAGTTGATTTGGTCAGCCACGGACTTTCCAACTGAAACTCTATAGTACCATTACTAATTTAGAACACTGTTAGCCATTTTAGGTCTGCTTCGTCAATCCCAAATACATAACAAGCTCAAACAATACCTTGTCAACATCCATGTGCCTCGCAAGTGCTGCACCGGCAGTTGGACCAAAGCCAGAAACTATATTTAACACACCAGGAGGAAGACCAGCCTGTCTCCAGTTATATACGTGGTTAGGAAGGAAAAAATCAAGTTATTAAGAAAACAGGTCAGTTTCTGGACACTGAAACATAAAATTTATGAGGAAGAACAATCAAAATGAGACAATAAAGGGCGGCAAAATCACACCAATGGTTCAGTTAGCTGGCATGACTCATCTTTAATTAACAAAAAAAAGAAGGCAGTTGATTTGCGACGAAATCAAAATAGCTACCACATCATTGGTGAGTGTGTTTAAGCAACAATTGGCTTTCAGGAACAATATTGGGCCTACTACTAATGCTTACCTCATGGAAGAGCTTTGCGACATAAAGAGCAGTCAATGGAGTTTGCTCTGCAGTCTTCAGGACAATCGTGTTACCAGTTGCCAATGCAGGGCCAACTTTCCAAGCAAACATAAGGAGAGGAAAGTTCCATGGAATGATTTGTCCAGCTACTCCAATTGGTTCATGCAATATTTGCACATGGTGTGGACTATCAGCAGGAACAGTTAGACCATGGATTTTGTCTGCCCAACCTACATTTATTTCAAGGATATATCTTTACAGCACCACCCAATCAATACAAACATTTAGAAGTAGGATGACTTAAGTACTCTTTTCTTCTCTTACCAGCGTAGTAGTGAAATAAGCGGACAAACATTGGCACCTCAGCTGTGGCAGCTTGTTGAAAAGGCTTTCCATTATCCCAAGTCTCTAAGGTAGCAAGCTCCTCACTGTGTTTCTCAACCAAGTCAGCAAATCTCAGCATGATCCGAGATCTCTCCTAGGAAAACCAATTAATGATTAATTGAAAGACTACACAAATATTTGCAAAATAGAAAATTTGACACTGGACCAAGAACAAAAGAGAATATTAGAAAATGGTGTTACATAAGCCGTCATTTTAGGCCATGGGCCCTCATCAAAAGCTTTGCGAGCAGCGGCAACTGCACGATTGATATCCTCTGCATCACCTTCAGAAACATGAGCGATGACGTCCCCGGTACGAGGATCATATGTAGGAAATGTCTTCCCTGAGACAAGTTAATATAAGTTACTGAATGTCAGAGTAGAAGCTGCACATAAATAAGTAGCACAATGAATAAATATGAGTCAAGCAATGTAAAAATCAATATTGAATATATAAATGAACCAAAAGCTGGACCACGGTGTCAGGTCCACATAGGTATTACCTGATGCTGCATCCACAAATTGGCCATTAATCAGAAGTTGGGTGTACTTGATATCAATACTTGGGATGATAGGATCCTCAGCTGCAGCAGCCGTACTATACCGGCTTAAGGTTCTGCCCCAGCTAGAACTTGAGCTTTTGCCTGAAAGTTGGATATCATCAATCAGCTTATCTATCTTCCAGATTTAGGGCGCATTTTGTAATGCATTTCAGTCACCTTGTTTGAATAGGTTGCCTTGTTTGACCAAAATTTCAGCTAGCATAAATTTAAGGTCGCTTAGTGACACTACCTTAAATAAATTTCAGCTATAATAAGCTACATGAGGTAGCTTAACTAGAAATTTAAGTCGTCGTTTCAGTTTTCAACTATCACATTTTTAGTTTCAGCTACCTTTACAATGAACTTTGAGAAACATAGCCTTAGTTATCTGTTGTTATTCTATAATTCAGCATATACCAACAATAGCAGCAAAATCCTATACAATTATTCTTCAACATTAATAAAAAAATACAGTAGCTGTTTCATATTACACTTAAATACTTAATTGACCATATAATATGAAAAGAAGACCAAACTTAATTGTAAGGAAACATTTACTTTCTAAGTGCTAAGAAATATCACTAATATTTACAAAACCAATTATTTCTACTAATTCACAGATAGATTTTCTGGCTAGTGGATACTCTGCTTCAAGTAGCAGAGTCTATAATAAACTAAATCAGCTCCACAAATAAGAACATAACATAAAACAAAAACCAAATGAAATTCTGACAGAAAAAAATTTGGTTTACTGTTATAACTGTTGCTGAACAATTAACGTCTTATAGGACTACTACTCTAGGATGGTCCAAAGATAGATTCTCACACAACCTATACAGAAGTAGACTATAATAAATATTATAGGATGCTCCCAAGGAGGAAAAAACGCTTTCTGCCACCCAAACAAAAATGAACAAATTTGAGACCAACTTAAACAGGAAGTAACAAGATACATAGGATAAGGTGCAAAGGAGCTAAGTTGGTTTACTTACAAAGAGAAAGGGAGTGATAAGAAGAAAGAGAACGGGAAAGCAAAGAGGAGAGCCTGCGAGCTGCCATGTCTTTGCTGACTGATGACAGATGAGCACTTGCACCACTAACACCTGATGATGATGTTGTGGAGGATAAAGTATAGATTATTTTTTAAGAATTTTTGATAAAATTGCGACGTGGGAATTAGAAAAAAAGGTTGCTGTGTCTATCTTTGCATGTTTGGTTTGAAATATCTAGCGCCTTTACAGGACAAAAGGTGGCGGATTTGTTTGGTAACCACATCTATCAAATTGCTGTAGTGTCAAGGAGTGATCACTTTCTTCCTTATCTCCCATAATAGAGGACGACAAAATTGAAATTCTCGTGAATATATATGCTGACAAACTGTTCTATTTCTCCCTAGTCCACATCCGTGGCTAAGAAAAGTACTGTAGTTTTTTAATAGCAAAAATAATTATATTATGAATACATAATCGAGAAACAAAACGAAAAAATAAACAGCCAGACAATTTCATTAGTCGCCTCAACAAAGATTTGTTGAACATAGACATCAATTCATATGGTACAAGTTAGAGTTAGGACCACTTTAAGCATCTAACAGTCGACGCACTAAACACTATATCTAATCATCTAAGATAATTAACGTTGACAAAAAAACAGAAATGTCAAATTCGTTTGACCAGACACCGAGCAGAGGCAATTACAGCCTTTCCTCAAAGATAAAGACTTTCAAATTGACAAATTTACATCCTTTATGGATTTAGTTTTGGCTACTTCTCATCTTGGCCTTATATGACCTCATCAAGCAGCAGTTTGACGTAAAAATAATGATAACTTGATATTGACGAAACACTATAAAAATGAATCTATACATGAGGATAGAAATTTTATGAAATTCAATTCATTTTTATATCCTAATACGCCCCTTATGGTTATATCCTAATGTGACCACTCACGCAATGCCCTTTGATTTTAATTTGAAGCGTGAACTATGCACAAATCCTTTTCATATCTTAATTAATATACCACTTTTTATAATAAAGGGTTCCCATGATTCAAACTCTATATCTGTGTAAATCCTGCTCTTATACCATGTGAAAGTTATAACTCAACAAAAAGTCTTAAGCTTTTAGTTGAGGTCTAATCAAGGATTATATCCTATTACAAACTAAATATCAGAAATCAACATTACTCTTCAAGTCTCAACAAACACTGTAATGCATTATGTTGATCATCCCGAAGGTGGTGGTAGTTATCAATTTATCAGGACTATATTAGTTGTCAAATTTCTAATAAAACATCTTTCTCTAAAACAGTAGCCCATCCGATATCTTAATTTGTTCATGATAAACAATTGCCATCTGAATAGGTGAATGAACTTAATTTTAAAGGAAAAAATGAGATGTATAGGAAGTAAACACCACGGCAATTCTCTTAATCTATGCTGTTTACTTACGCTGACACCAGGTATCATGGCATCAAAGTATTAATAAAAGTAGCTTATGCACTGACTAGTCACAACTGGCCCAAAATCGCCACAAAGGTGACAACTTACCTTTTTGTCAACCTTATTTTAGTTCAAACTCTTATGCCAGTACCTGCAAGTCCCAAAAAAGCTGATCAGCATCAACAATCAACTATCTAATTGTTCATATTGCTGTCTATCATGCGATTGATGAAGTGAATAGACTTCAGAAGGAAAAAGGAGGCAATTACTTCCTGCAGAATCTATACGGCATAGTACCTTGTCTAATGTCTACTCTGTTGTAACTTGCAGGGGCAACAGTTCACAGTTGCACTTGGAACATATCCATAAACTACACAAAATTACCACGACGATAAAAAAGCTGGCCGGGATAAACGAGGTTGTAAGTTCAGGTATTCTCAAGACAGATCATAAAGTCTTCTTTAACAATATAATTAGGGTCACAGTGAACGGGAAAGAAAAGAGGAGAGCCTACGAGCTGCCATGTCTTTGCTTACTGATGACTGATAAGCACTTGCACCAATTCCAGTCTACCAAGTACCACCAACTTTTAACTAATGATGATGTTATTGTGGAGGATATATACGTGGGGAACTTTGTATATCCTCTTTGTTTATGCAATGTTGCTGTGCCTTTGTCTCTGCATGTTTTGTTTGAAATATCTAGCCAGGGCCTATTGCAGGACAAAGGTTGCGGATTTCTTTGGTTATCTACTTATCTCATCTCCTTTTCAAGAAAATACTACATAGCTATAGTCATTAGTCAATAGTAATTTCTTTCTTGCTTATCTAGCTCCCATAGTAGAGGAAGACAAAATACATGTGAGTGTGTATATAAGTGATAAAGTCTGTATTATTATTAGTATTTGATAGAAATCGTTACGTAGATTATACATACGTGGAGATAGGAAAAAGAAGGTTGCTACTCCGTATATCTTTGCCTGCATACGCTCCAGTATGAATATCTTAGGTAGCTCATATTGCATCGCAGATTCGGAGGATAAAACTCGATCGGCGTATATTAGTCGAGTACGGTGACTGACTGCTCCGCTTCTCCCCGATTATGAGTTTTGTCAATGTGTATACTAAGGTTAAGAGTGTGCTACTGTGTGTACCAGCAAAAAATAAAAAATAAAAAATAAAAAATAAAAAATAAAAAATAAAAATAATGAGAGTGTGCTACTGTTAAGTCAGTGTGCGGATTTTTATATCCAATTCAGTAGGAAAATAAGATGTCGGTGACCGGTACTACCGAATCATATAAGTAAACAGAATGTCGCAATGTCGCATGCATGAAGGATGTGTATAATGCATAGAACAGAGCACGTTGTCTATAAATAATATATCTAATATTAATAATTTTTATGTGTAGTATCCATATTTTTTATACTCAATGAGTTTGTGAATGTGATTTGGTGAATTTGTTTAGTAAGTTGACTACGGACCGATTTTGTACATGTTTTTATTACTTTTTTCAGAAAAGTAAAAAAAAGTTCAGATACTAAATTAAAAAAGTTCAAACAAGTTCTGAAAACTTGGTACTGTTCAAAAAAGCTTAGAAAAATTAGGTATAAAAACTTGCTATAAACAAAAAATGTTCAGAAAAGTTTTGAACATTCAAAAAAATTTCAAATAAAATAAAATCAGAAATAGAGTATATCTAAACAAAATGGTGTTAAAAACCTACCGTAAGTTCCATTTACAATAATAAATTAAAAATTGCTTGAAATGAATAATGAATTTATGCAAACCATGTTGTGTAAATCTATGATTGTGTCATTGTGTGACGATATAAAAGTTTGTTTCTGGTTTTACAAATATGTCAAGTGTTTTTTATTATTGGAAATTAGAATATTTCATCTTTTATTACGTTTTTGATTGATTGGTTTATCTAGGTAATTAGTGGTTGTTTGGTTCATAGGAATGTACACAGGAATTAAAATTCCCATGAGTTCTATTCAAAAAAAAAAAACCCATCAATTGGAGATTTTGTTTGATTGACCATTACTTAAAAAAATGAAAGAATTGCAAATTTCACGAGAAATAGAAATTCCTCAAAAATATAGAAATAGGCCTACTCACTTCCCCCTTCCATGCATGATTCCTACGTACTTTATCTAATTAAATTATTAATCTACCCCAAAAATTATGGAAAATGTAAGTTCATATGTGTCGACGGGTTCAACATACTAGAACAAAGTAACAAAAAGTACTTGAAATTTTCTTTTGTACGTAGTACCAGATGTATATTACATAATCTTTTCTGTATTCGTATCTTCAGTTTTTGGTACTGCATATCCTCGTGCGCTCGTTATTGCGTATTTATGAAAAAAATGCTTGTATGTACCTACCTTCCCGTGTGCTCAATACGCACCTAATAATTTGCTCTCAACCGATCAAGTTGGTCTCAACAGGTCAAACGAGGCAGTGTAAAACATACAGAAGACACAACTACACAAGTTGTTTATAACTTACATAGGTGCACAAGTGAATAACCGCAATGAAGACAACAGCTTCTGTCTTTTGAGTTGGTATTTATTGATACACCCCCAGTCTTGCACATGGCAGGACTTGGCCCAAGTTCTAATGTGCCCGCCTTAGGATCTCTTTCCAACTAGCTCGCTACTCTATAATCCTTGCGGGTTAAGAGTCACCTACATACGGAAAAAAAAAACCCTATAAACGTGATACTTAAGTAAACATATGAACACAGAACACCTGGAGCAGCCAGATCAGATAGAAACCTGGCCGTTGACGAGCAAAGAAACCCAGGAGAAACAGTTGAGCAAATTGTTTATGTCGATATCCTCCTTCCTCGAGAAGCTGCACTACCTTTGTTCAAATTCATGTGAACTGAAGTCCTGCAGGGACTGCACCAGCCATCAGAACCAAGCCACAAATTTATCACACTAAGGAGATGATCCAGCCTATTATAAGGGAAACCTGCAGAGCAAGGTGAAATTATGAGCAGCTGACATAATTAAGCATCTTCTGTGAGAATTTGGTTGATAATATATTATATATTACGAGCATTATAATTAGTACTGCATGAAGAGAAAAATATCTGGTTTAAGTGCAAGGAGATCATGCGTTATAATTACATTATGACCCCTTGAGTGGTTGATATTAGTTGTGAGCCAATTTAAAGAACATAAATGCGCAAAATTCTCACAGTACTGGAGATCCGATCATAGTCGCTTGAAACACTGAGTTTAGCCTCCAGTGTCCTGGTGCGTTGAGAATAGACACCTTCCTTGAGAAGTTTCACAGGTCTCTCAATATTAACAAACAACAAGCAACTTGTTCTGCAGCTTAATCTTTCACGATGGATGCTGCATAACTTTATACATCTGGCAGAAGTTGTAATTCATCAGCAATTGGAAAGTGAATAAACAGCATCCAATACCTATATTCAGATAAATAAGTTACGTTTTTTCTCAGTCGATATACAATAAAGGAGTAGAGCTCCGATGCCAACCTGGTTTTACAGCTTCCAAGAAGAAAAAGCAGTCAATATTGTTCCTATGCAGACTTCAATGCCGTCTGTATTGCAGGCTTGATACTGCAAGTAAACATAACAAGAAGGATTCTTTAGCAAAGTACAGTATTAAATACCTGTCATCAAATAGTAGGCAGGTTGGCATGATGATTAAGGATTCTTTAGCAAAGTACAGTATTAAATACTTGTCATGTTTGCAACAACGTCAACTCACTAGGCCGGTGCTGTTGTACGAACTTTCGCATTACCAAAATGCAAATATGACAATAGCCATTGTTCTAAAACTCATGGACATTGATATGAGGTCCCACTTAACCAAGTCGTGGCTCTTGCAATAGTTAGACAGTCGTCAATTAAGATCCAAGCCCACGTGTGCGTTTTGGCGCATGACGGCAATGCCTTATTCTTGGAGCAGAAGTCCTGTATGAAGGATGTAAACAATCTTGAAACTCTTTCTCTCTAATAGCCTTTCTCTCCGCTGTT
>CAAKMY010081880.1:6022-34523 GCA_901111285.1 Corrigiola litoralis | reverse complement strand
ATTTACAAAACTTATTTATTGTTATAACTTTAGACCTTAGTTATACAACGAATCTCCAAAACCCCCATTTGGTGTTTTTGACACAAACCGCATACTTTTACATTAATACCTGTTTCCTCTGGATTCGATACCCTACTTTCTTGACTATATTACTTAGAGTTTTAGGACTAATTTGGGTGACCACACAATAAAGTTTCACCACGAGGTGAAATATTCGAAGATGATGGTTAATTATTTCATTTGTTTTCTTTTTGGATGTCCATTTAGAGGTAAATCAAGGGTACGTAATTTAGGCAAACTAATAATTTAAGTTATAAACATTTAATTCAACTACACAAGATTCCTTAACCTATGCCATGGTTACACACATTTATTTGTTAAGTCAAGCTAAGTAATAAGCTTCTACTTCTTTGGGTTAATTGTTCTTAATCTACGATCAACATTATTAATATCTCTTATAAACACTACCTCAATCAATCCACCATAAAATATATGACAATATGGATATGTACCTTTTGTTACGTTATGTGGGATTGAAGACTTTGATGACTAAGTAAGGTCGTGAGAGGGGAAAAGAGATAGTTAAATTGTAGTCATAAATTGGGAAGATTTTTTATTTAGGAGCACCAATAGAACCATTGTCACATTACATTTAATGATAAACCAGAACAAAACAAAAATTTTAGTCATAAATAAAATCATTATAAAACATATTAGATACTTGCTGATATTCATTTGTAGAATTGATTACAAGCTAGAATGCCTAAACCCCAAGGAACACTAACTAAAATTTCCCTAAAAATAATCATAAGTGCTGAAATTCATTTTCAAAGTTGGATAACCTAGAGAACATCAACTGAAATTTTCCCCTAAAGAAAATAATGTCCTAGTAGAATTACCAAAAATCATTAGTCCTCCGTGAGTCTTGCTCTTGCATGGCCATTTGTATTCTCCTTTTTTTTTATCTAGAAAACAATCTTGATTCTCTCCATGGCTCCCGTGTACAAAAAATCCTTTTAGTAGGGGTTGGTTCAACACTTCAACAATTATGATTATTGGATTGCTCATTATATGAGTTCACTATACAAATAATGAAATTTGGGATGAAATATGATACACGGTAACTCTTTGAGAAATCCTACTACAAGTTACAACGCCTCCTCTTTCTTGTCATTTGTTTGAATTCACTTTTAAGACTTTTTTAGAAGGAAAAATTGACAAAAATAATCCCATCTTTGGGCCTTTTTACAAAAATTCCCACCTTAGGAAATCCACATAGATAATCTCACCTTTTAACTTATCGTACAAAAATGCAATAAGTTTAAAGGTGAGATTAAAAACAGGTTTTCAAGCAAAAAATAATGTTCACATTTTGCCTAATAACAAAAACAACTAGAAACAAAAAAACAAAGTGACAATTTTTCACTTTTGAATGCAAAAAACTGTTTTTGCTTTCAGTTTTCATATATTATAAAAATTATTGATATTTATATGACGGATATTACACTCATTTGATTTGTGTCGAAATCAGCTTTAATATTGAAAGTTTTTGTCTTACCATTTTAATGATATTTTTATTTAAATGTCGAACATAAAATAGTTTTTTAAACATTAACCAAACCATATTTAATTTTATAAAAGTGTTGTTAAAAACTAGGAAAAATTGATGATCGAAAATAACACCACCTTTGGGCCATCAAACAAAAATAGTACCACCTTAGGAAATTAACAACAATAATGCCACCTTCAACATTTTAAAACAAAAATGACACAAAAGTCATCGACGGGGAATCTCCGGCCAAAAATGATGATATGTCATTTTTATTATTATTTCTTCTGATTAATATTAATTGTATTGATAATGACAATTAAAAAAAAACTCATAATCATTTCCATCTTCTTCCTCCCTCTCATTCACCTCCCTCCTCCCCTCACCCTCCTAAACCCCTTCCCCTCCACCTCTGCCCCGCCCCCTTAAACCCATTTCCGCCCCTTAAAACCCTTCCCCACCCCCGAAAACGCCTTTGCAACCCCAGAAATCTGCTTCCCGACCCCCGAAATCCCATTTTCCGCCCCCTTATGTTCACTCCCCACCCTTCTAAAACCCTTCCCATATCTTCCCCACCCAAAAATATCCTTTGCCACTTCATTACATTCCCTTCCCACCCCCTAAAATCGCCTTCTCCTCCGCCTTAAGCCCCTTCCCACCCCCGAAAATCCCTTTGTCATTCCCAAAATTCTCCTTGTTCCCCACAAAATATGATGATGCTCGTGGACATGGTGATGCTCATCAAGGTTCTGATGCTACTAAAAAAAATGCCTCTACGGCTTGGCTTGTGAAGGTGGACGAAGGGAAGACGGTTGTGGAGGTCGTAAAGAAGAAGGAGAATAAGAGGAAGTTAGAGGAGGTTGGGATCTAAAGTAGGTGGGTGGAGCAGGGGGTGGGAAAAGGTTCAGAAGAGTGGGAGAGAAAAGGGTGTTGAATGAGATGGAGAAGATGGCTTTGAGATTTTTTTAATTGCTATTAATTCTTGTTAATTAACACTAATATTAAAAATAATATAAACAAGTCAAATAATTACATTACAGCCGGAGATTCTCTCTCCGGTCACCAGCGTTCTATTTTTGTGACTAAAAGGTTAAGGTCGTATTATTCTTGTTGATTTCCTAAGGTCGTAACATTTTTGTTTGATGACTCAAAGGTCGTGTTATTTTCATCAATTTTTCCTAAAAACTAAAAACAACAAAAATGTTTCAATGTTAAGAAACATAAACAACAAAGAACATTACCAAACAGGCTCACTTCTCCAAACTAAATCTTAATATTATCATCAATCGAAGTTTGTGTTCACCTAGCAATTCTTAGTATTTTATGAGTTTCGTACTGATAAGATCTTCACAAAAACTTGAATGAGACAGTCTCACCAAAAGATTTGGTGAGACGGATCCCAATTCAAGATAAAACCCACCCGCATAGTCTATCCAAACCTAAAAAATCAAAATAAAACATCACATCCAAAACACGTACAACAGAGTTCCCCTTCCCCCACCTCTTTTCTCTCTCCTCTTCCTCACTAGCTCCCTTCCCTCGCGGTCTCGCTCCTCCTTCCTTGCCCTAACTCGCACTGTTTTCTCTCTCCTACACTATCATCAATGGTAGTCGAGGTCGGCATGAACGGTGGGCTCTCTCTCTCTCTCTCTTGAAAATGGATCGAGGTGGGTGGTCGTGAGTTGTGGCAGAGACAAAGGCTATGTCAAATGTGAGAACGAGAGGCAGTCAGTGTGGGGGGTGTAGCGGAGGAGGAAGATATGGGTTGTTAACTATCACTGAAGTACCAAAAAATTGTACAGTAATGGAAATGGAGGTCTCGTGGGGGTAGGGATAAAATGACAAATGAAACGGTTTACTCCACTTGTTCGAATTTTATTATCCAATTTAAAACCTGCAACTTTTACTTTGAAAGGTCATACTTTTAATTTAAAACCTGACACTGGTTATTTTAGAACTTCATTCTTTTAATTGAAAACGTAAGCCTTTTTCTATGAAACATCGCCCTTTTATATTGAAAACTCACCCATTATTTTAAAAGTTAATAATTATATTTTTGAAACCTAATAATTTAATTTTAAAATTTCACACACTTATTTTTAAAATTTTATGCTTCATAAGAGGTGACATCTCATCTTTTATGTTGATCATTTAATAATTGTGAGTTGTGAGTTTATATTGTATCTTCAATTCGAACACCAAAATAACCTGCTTTAATGATTGACACAAGTAGTAAAATATTTAAATTAAGTGTTTGAGGTTTTGAAAAGTGTGAGATTCCTAAATGTTTGAGGTTTTGAAAAATAAAAGGGTGAGGTTTCACTTTAAATGGTTGATGATTCAAAATAAAATGATTAGGTTTCAATTTGAATGTTTGATGTTTCATATTAGAATAATTAGGTTTCAAGGTAAATATTTGATGTTTTAAAATAAAAGTGTGATATTTCAAGTTAAATGTTGATGTTTCAAATTAAAATGACGAGGTTTCAATTAAAATGTTTGATGTTTCATATCAAATTATGAGGTTTCAATTTAAAAGTTTGATGTTTCATAATAAAATGATGATGTTTCAAACATAATACTTCAAGCACCCATGTACAACACGTGATTCTCCCTAACAAAAGTCATCATCATCAACCCGACAAAACAAGTTTTTTCTGCAACAACAATGGTGTGATTTCTAGGTCATTCCTTCCCTATACTTATTAAAATCCGTACTCGACCTCCCCATCCTCCATATTCCCCTCTTCATAACCACTCATCCCGCTCAATCCTCAAGTTATTTTCAACCTTGGACTTCGCTTCCAAAAACTGGGTGTGCGCTTTCTTCCGCAACCGCTTCTCCAACTCCTCCATTGATGCCACACCACGACTCCACCGCTAACAACACCTTCCAAACCAACGACAATATCAAATACACGACTCCACGCTCACCTCACCATGCTTCCTTGTAAAGAAAAAAAATGAAGTGGGCAGGAGATCGAACGCCGACCGGCTAAAAATAGGAAGAGAAAGATTAGGGAAGATGATGGAAGGTAGATGAAGGGGAGAGAAAACGACTGCGGTTCAGGAGGAGTGAGGAGAGAGAAACTAAATAAAGAGGAGAGGAGAGAGAAACTGAATAAAGGGGAGAGGAGAGAGAAACTAAATAAAGGAGAGAGTAGGACAAGAGGTTATAAGATGGAGTACGTGATGTATTTGGTTTTGTTGGCCCGTGTTCAATCATTTCTTTTGGGTTGGATCCGTCTCACCAAAATCTTATGGTAAGACCGTCTCACCCAAGTTCTATTCAAAGATCTATGAACCAAATAAAAAGAAGAAGTTTATTCCAATATTAATTTTTGCTCACAAATTACCAAAAACTTGTTTAGGTTGTACAAACTGTTCACTTTACTTTTTCAAAATATTCAACATGGCCAAACCTCTCAATACACTTTCGTTTAGAATTTTCTCATATCTATGTTATATTATAAAGGGAGAAGGCCTTATGGTTGTTACATTAATGTATTGCCCCTTTTATCCTTAGTAGTGCCCAACGAAATACCAAAAATACCCTTGATAATATAGTACAAAATGAACTAATAAAAGGGCTTATGTAAAATGTCAAAAGCCAACTTCTCACCCATTTTCCCTCGAAACAAGGAGCGGTTCTTTCATCCCCTCCCCATCGTGTCCGGATTCTCTCCAGTACTTAAAATAACTGGATCTTCCAGTTCTTACTTGTACCATTGTCACGTGTAAGAGACCAAAATAAATGGTCCAGATCTTCATGCCCACTACTGTCAAAACTAAATGGCGCAAAGTCTATTCTTTTTTCGCGGGTTCCCATTCCCTCTTCTTTTCTTATTTAGTTCGCGGGTCCCCAACCATTGTTTATTTTAGTCTCACTGGAACCTCAATTATTTTGTCCTTTTCTTATCTCTTTCATAGGAGTGATCTGTCATTCAAGCCATCAAACAATCAATCAGGTAAAGTGACTACTATGATAAACACTTTGTAGTATAACATGCTTTTATATATACGAAGTATTTGTTTTGTTGTGCAGTACATCATGACTTTAAATATACATTTTTTTTCTTATGTGAATTCACCTCTGCCTCAAGACCCAAGTCTCAACATACACCACTTTTATATGTTATTTTAACAATTACAGTCATATGCGATCAGATGATCTAAACAAAAGCCAAAACATTTGTTGTTGTAACTAAATAGAAAATGAATGGAAGCCAGAAAGTAGCATGCTTCAGTGAGTTAGCAACATTTGTGAGTCTGTGACCATGAGTATAGATTGGAGAGCAGTAGAGATCTTTCATAGATTGGGATTTTTTTTTTAGAGGAGTAGTTGGGAAATTTAAGTTGAGATGATTGTTTGAATCAGATTATAAGTTGGAGAATCAAACTTGGGTAAGGAAGATGAAGATTGTAGCAGAGAGAGAAGAAAGAATATCTGCAGAAAAGGTAAAGGTGAAGAGTGTAGCTGAGGGAGAAGAAAGTATATCTAAGAAATGGAAAAGGTTGGGCAGGAAAGAAGTTTTGTTGATGCTCCGGAATGATTTTTAAATTGTTTTGGTCTGGTCAAAAGTACACTGAATGAAAAGAAAGATCTGGACCATTTATTTTGGTTTCTTACACGTGGCGATTGTACAAGTAAGAACTGGAAGATCCAGTTATTTCGAGTACTGGAGAGAGGCCGCGCACCTCCCCATCACTCTCTTTACTGATTTCAAATTGAAGAAGTTACTCCGTACTAAGAAACTGCCCACTCATCATCTCCTTCTTTAACCTCTATCAACGCCAACTGCTTCCTCATCTAAACCCTCTTCAGTAAATGTGCTCATAGCAACAACAACCACACGCAGCTCTCCTTCTCAATGTTGGGTAAATCATTCAAACTCCATTATCTTGGTCAATAATTTCCTCATCTAAACCCGTATACTTTATTTGATCATTTATTTCAATATTAATAGTTTTTCAATGGGTAAAAGGGAGGCAAGAAGAAGGCGTTAGTTTTTTAACCCATTTCTTTACTTGATCATTCATTTCAATAATAATATAGTTTTTATGGAATGTGTTTGTTTTATTCTGATGCAAAGTAAGTTTGTATCTTTGTTACTTAATGCGGATCGATTTGCAGAGAAGGGTCGGTATAACATTAAGACACCTTCCATTTGAGGTGAGCGGATGCTTTTCCAGCGCTGAAGCAGGTTTTGACAACTTTCATTAGTAAGCGTTCTTAATTAATTTGGTTGCTAAAATTCAAGTTAATACGCTTTTGTTCTATTGAGTTCAAGTTGTTGGCACTACAGTTCATTGTTCATGTATGAGTTTCGTCTTTTTAGGCACATTCTCTCCCCCTCCTCCATCCTGCGGCTTATCTCTTTTGTTGATGCATTGTCGAGGTACATACAATCAGTCCTTTGTTTGTGTAGAGGATGGAAAATTTGGTTGTAGTTATGCATTTATGTGGACCTTCGTTTTGTTTTCTTCTGGTGATTTCTCAAGAATACCGGCTAATTAAGATGAATATTTTACTACTTGAAGGTTTACTTCATGAGATATTGCTATGTGTATATTTCAAATATTAATGTTTTATACGCATGATTGCAGGGAAGATCCCATGGATTTGTTGCTACAATAGAGTCAATAGCGGCCTTTATCTCACTGCATAATTTGATGCCCTTAAAGTATAAGTTCGTACTTCACTGCATCTTAACTTCAATAAAACCTCTCTTGCTAACCGTTTGTGTATAAATTTTGTGTCTTTTTTTATTTCGGAATTGGTTGTTTCTTTTTTAGATGTAAATATTTGAACTTTTTTGTGTCGGGTGATGGTGGTTGTGTTTGTAAACCTGGTAACAGACAAATAAGTGACATACTGGTGAGTTTTGTACTGATTCCATACTTTGTTAATCTTATGGGTTCTTTTCGTGATTTGCTCGTGTGCTCGATTCATATAGGCAGTAGCAATGCCAAAGCCAAAGACACCAAGAATTTTATAGGGGGTTAAGGTTACAATACTCGGTATTGAGTAATTCATTTGGTGTGGATCAAACTAGGAAACATCCTCTCACTCGTGATAATGTATGTGTTATTTAGTTAAAAATATTACTTTTTATGGATTTTCTTCTGTCTCTTTGTCTTTAAGCAAGGGAAGAAATTTCTTCTTTCGAGTTAGAGATGGATAAACTAAGCTAATGTTTCAATACTAAAGAAATCTGGATTAGAAATCTGAACTTTTGTCAAGAAAGAGACAATTATACTTTTTATCCTTACATAGTTACATGTATCGGATTTCTGTTTTTGATGGCATACTTCAATGTTGGTATTGTCACAGGAGCATACGTTTAGTAGATCATCAAAGAGTGGAAGGCAAACCAGCTGGAAAAAGATGCTGGCCTTATTGCAAGATGTGGAGATAATAGGGATCCCATCTAAATTGTCTCTATATCTATTTTCATATCATATATGAGACAACCACGATTGCAATTGGAATTTGCATGTTGACAAGCGGAAGAAGCTCAGATATGAAGGAAACATTCATAGAAAATAATGCCAGTAGGCTTCATTCTCTCTACCTCAATCTTCCGAAAAAGGACAAAGGACAATTTTCTCTTTGGGTACATTAAGTTAAAGATTTTAATTTGTAATCTGTTAATAGATTTGTGACTCTTTTTCTGGCTCTGTTAAGTAACATTGAGTCAAATTTTACAATTTTCTTTGTGTACACGTTGAGAACGATGGTACACACAAGTTTTGTGTTTTTTGCACGCAATGCGTGCGTTCACAAGCTAGTATAACCTTACTTCACCATATGAAATATAAAACACACAACAAAGAACACATATCGTTTTAATAAATGGAAAATAATAATAAAAATGATAAATTCCAAAGCGAAATTAATTGAATCACTAATAATTTGCGTAAAGAGGATGAATCAGGAAGAACGTAGCAGAGACATCATTTTGATGGGTAATTAATATAAACCCATCATCATCCCTATCAACTCTCATCACCTTCATCCTCTTCTTCACCAGAACATTAATTTTGACATAAAAATCGAAAAAAAACACCAAACATATGACTAAAAAAAATTAATTTTCTGGAAAATCAAAACTAGAACAAACTGAATAATAATAGTGTCACTGTGAATTGTAAATGATAGCCCTTGTGTGGTTTATATAGAGTGACGGCAAAATTGAAGGACTTCTCAGATTCTAAAACCCTAGCATTAACGGCCCATTTTGGCCCATAAACTTAAACGATGCGTTTTGGACGAGTTTATGATTTATATCTAGCTAAACGGTGCGTTTTAGTGCAAATGTGATTTTTCATCAAATTTTTACAGTTACCTTTTTTTTTTTTATTTGTCGTCTGAAATGAGCATAAAGTCGCAGATAAAAATCGAACCTCACACCTTGCCGTTGAAAGGTGAGAATGACATCAACTAATAATATTTTTGTAGGTGTAAATTGTAATAATGTTTTCATTTTTAATGAGTTAGTGTTCATAGATAAAAAATAATTTGTATGAGTATATTTTGATAAGCACAGTATGATTGCTTCTGTAATAATAGTTTCCAAAATGATAGTTTTTTTATTTTATTTTATCAGAATTAGGGTTGGAATGGTGCTAATTGTTGAACAAATAGCTGATGATAACGTTTCGCTCGAATTATTTTGGTTTTAATTGACTGTAGCTTGGGATGAAGTTGATGTATGTTAGAAGTTGTAGTTTTTATTTGGTACTCTGGTTAAGGGTAATCTGAATGCACTGGGAAATATCTGTTACGATACTGAACTTTTACGGACACTTACATCCGATACGACACTGGTGGAATTGCGAGAAGTGTGCGAGCTCTTGTAGGCTATAATAGTGATTCTTATGACTGTTGGTAGAATCAGGTTTTATTTCGATTAAGGAAAACAAAGCACAGTGTATGAGTAGGAAATCTTGTAACTGTGAATGCGAGGCCATGATGCTCTTCTTGAAGATCTTCTTAATGTTCGCAAGATTAACAGAGATGGCTTTTTTCGAGTTTCTTTTACCATAGGGCATGCTGTTTTGGTTATGTAAAACTGCAAAACGCCTGTTTACGCTGATGAGATTATCAGTTTTGGAATGCTCGCTAGCGCTCTTTGTATAACTACTTGGGTCTTAGATGGGTGGCCGTTCGGGTTGATTGTGTGAAGTTTCTGTACTGTAGGTTTCCTTTTTTTTGGCCTATTACAAAAACAGGTGGTTAGTTCAAGTTGTCCATAATTTTCTTTTGATGTATTTGAGATCATAAAGCATTTTTGGGAATAGTTGACGAGATAGTTCACATTGTCCGTGTTAAGCTTTATTGACATTAACAACTTTAGAAAGCACTGTGCATCATCTTCTGGTGCAAAGAATCCTTCGTTTCATACACTGCTGCAGTCCATTAGATTGACTAAATTATTATGGATTAGAGTTAAATGTTTGATATAGCTAATAGGTTTTGCACACTCCAAGTGCCCCTAAAGAAGACTAAAAAGAATAGTAGATATGGTTTTTGTTTCTTTTAAGATGCCTTTTTGGAACTGAAGTTCCACAGGAGCAAAGCATCCTTTTTGGTGACGCTATTCTGGATGACTGATAGTCTTGTAGTTAACTAGTAAGTTGGTCGTTCCAGCTTCTTGAGTTGTCTTTGAAAGTTCCACATTTTTGTAAATACGTGGATGTGTTTCAAATACCACACCATGAAATTAGTGCTTCTCGGTGAAGTCCTGCATAAGTGCATATGGCAGAGTATGAGGTAGCCTGATATCTAAACCTTACGACTGTAAATGAGAAAAGTGGTCTCTTATAGTTTAAGGAAAATTATTATGACATATGACGAAAGGAGACATCTAAAGAAGCTGATAAGAAATGGTGAAATATATCATGTCGATGACTGTGCTTGAGCCTTTATCCTTTGATTTTATTTTAGTTATCCCTATCTATTTATTTATTTGATTCATGAATTTACAAACTTTTATATATGCGTCAAAAAGAAGAAGAAAATAAAAATTTTAAGTAAGAATAGCTTTTTTTAGAATCAGCTTTTTGATGCTGAGCTGAGCAAGAAATTATAAAAATTGTCCCTAATTCATATATATGTTTTTTCTCATTTATTTTCTCCAAGTGTATCTATGAACTATTTATGTTAGAAGATTCTGAATATTATCAGAAATCAAGTACCCAATGTTGTATCATGGACACACGCTTTCTTTGGTTAAAGCAGCATGGAAGTTGTTGGTATTAGTCCATTGTTTAGCCATAATTGGGGTTCATCTACATGAATTAATGAATCAAAAACATAGTTTATGTGACACTTTTTTCGATTTTTCTGCATCGTTGAACTCCATTAGATGTCTAACTCTTTTGCAGACCAGAAAAGATGAAAGGATAGAGGGTAGATAGGCTGGATGAAGGATTACCTTTTCGATGACTAAACAGTTCATAGTAGAAGCATTGAAGCATTGCGAAACCTTTCCACAGCTCCACCAAGTTCACGCTCAGGCCATTACCACTGGTACTCTCAATCTGCATCAATGTCTTATCCTTCCTAATATTTTATCCACAATCGCCCGTCTTGCTACTGCGACCCCGATAACAGTTTTTTCATATATGACAAATTACGCTGTTTCAGTGTTTAATCATATAAGATCACCAACCACTTTCAGCTACAACACAATGATGCGAGTGCTGACACTCGGATCCTCTCCTGCATCAGCCCTCCACCTCTTTACTGATATGTGCCGCATTTCTGTTCCTCCTGACTTTCACACTTACCCTTTTGCCATCAAGGCCGCTGGTCATCTTCAAGCGCCTACAATTGCTACAGCCCTCCATTCCCAAGCCTTGAAGTATGGTTTTATTTCTGACTTATTTGTGGTCAATTCAATAATTCATGTCTATGCTATGTTGGATCGCCTCAGTGATGCACGCTTGCTATTTGGAGAGAATGACCAGAAAGATGTTGTATCTTATAATGCATTGATTAATGGCTTTGTAAAGGCTGGAGATGTGGAAGAAGCACGTATGATCTTTGATAACATGAATATTCGTGATGCAGTATCATGGGGCACCCTCATTACTGGCTATGCACATATGAACAGGTGTCAGGAGGCCATTGACCTCTTTAATTGGTTGCTTGTATCTCCCGTTAGGATACACCCTGACAATGTTGCATTAGTTTCTGTTCTCTCTGCCTGCGCACAACTTGGGGATTTGGAGCAAGGCAGAGCCGTCCATGATTACATCATCCATAACAGAATATTGCTAGATCCTTTTCTATCAACGGCCTTGGTGGATTTGTATGCCAAGTGTGGCTGCATTGAGACTGCTATAAATATATTTGAATCAAGCTCCAAGAAGAATTTGTTCACATGGAATGCTTTGTTGGTAGGCCTTGCTGTCCATGGTTATGGTAGATCATGCTTGGATCATTTCTCCAGGATGATAAAGGATGGAATTCGACCTGATGGGGTCAGCTTCTTAGGAGTCTTGGTTGGATGCAGTCACGCTGGTCTAATTTGTGAAGCTCGTAATCTTTTTGAAAATATGGAGTCTACTTATGGGGTTCCGCGTGAGCTGAAGCATTATGGCTGCATGGTTGATTTACTGGGGCGTGCTGGGTTAATTGTTGAAGCACAAGAGATGATAAAGCAGATGCCAATTGAGGGTGATATATACACCTGGGGAGGTTTGCTTGCTGGCTGCAGAAAGCATGGGCTTATTGAAGTTGCTGAGGAAGTAGCCAAGCATGTACAGAAGTTGGAACCTGAAGATAGTGGGGTCTACTCGGTAATGGTTGACATCTATGCTAACTCTGATTTGTGGGATAATGTCGTCCAGACACGCCGTTTGATCAAGACTAGAATGGTCAAGAAGAATACTGCTTGCAGTGTGATTAAATTAGGCGGCATAAATCACGAGTTTATAGCCGGGGATGGTTTACATCCTCAAATTGGTGAGATACACATGGTTTTGAGTGGTATGCGAAATCATCAGTTTGGAGCTTGACAGTTGCACCTTTCAGAGTATGGTTGCTGTTCGGTTTCTATCAGTATTACCAAATTATTTTCTTTCATATTCTGGCCTTTAATCAAATGTTCATGTGACTGCATCAGAATAGTCCAAATGATCTACACTCTCTACAGTAGGTCCAAGGTCAGTATTGATATAGGCGAAATCAGTGTACTATTTAACTACATTCTGCTACATGGCAGCTATCCCTTGACCTTTTGTTTGCTCGTGTAACAGCATAGGTGCTTGCTGTTATATCTCCTGCTTTCAGGAAGATCGTTTAACTGGATGGTTATCAAGTTTGAGTGATTATATAATTTGTATTAACAGGTATCATCTTCATCTGATGCTTTCTTATAATGAATCATCTTCTCCTCCCTCCCTTTCTACCGAACGAAAGTTAAATCTTCATAAGGGAAAATTTCATTAAGGTGGCAGCAGGTTTTAGGTTTTAGTTTATCTGAGTTGGCATGTGAGGCAAACTTAAGTGTTACTCCTAACTCCGACCAGTTTTCTGGCACGAGTTGACTTTGACTTCTACCAACTTAACTTTGGCTGGTTTTATGAGTTAAACATGCCTAAAATTAAAAATGAGACACAAAAAGGGGTCGATGAAGTTTAATTTGGCATTTTAATCATGTGCTCTACTCATAAAATAAGGCAATTTAGTTAAGCTACCAGATAGTCAAATTTAACTCGCTGTAAAATGGATTGGAGTTATGGTTAATACTTAAGTTTGGGGTTATAGGCCACCTCAAAGTAATTATATATATGTCAGGCCATGTGACTAAAACCTCTTGCCACCTCAGTGTACTTTCCCCTATTCGCAATTTGCATTACGTTAAATGTTCTCGGTGGCAACTCTTTTATCTTGCACTGATGTTTTTTATTTGTTATTGAGAACATTGTTATTAATTTTGAAATGATGTCTCTTAAGTCTTATTGAAGGACCACCTTAACAGAGGAACTACCTATTGAAGGTTTCCCGCAAGAGTCAAGACCCGTCTTCTAATAAGGATTGCCGAATTCAGGTTTATAATACCTTGAGAAAAGTTTACATTAAAACCTTTATTTTCGGTAATTGTTTAATAACAGATATGAAACAACTCCCTGCTTGATGCTTGTATTGGAAAAGGACTCTATCTTCATTACTTGAACAAAATAGCTATTGTATCTGGCGGTGTCAACAACATTTGCTCAAAATGGTTATGATCCTGAAGTAACAATTTTGTTATATATGCTGCAGAACTTGTATGCATCCGATTCCAACATCCATTTCGGTATTTGTCACCTCACCTATAGTTTGGCACTCTTCATGGCTGCTTCGTATATCAGCTGAAAGGCATTCTCTATGCACCAGCTGAACATCTGCACATCTATGAATCCTTTTTCGACGCCTATACCAATTCTTATTGTCCGCATGTAACTCAACATTGTGATTGTTAGGCTCTGAAAGTTCACGAAATCACCCGTAATGCATTAGGCATAACTTATTTGTAATATCGTTCATTTTTGCATCGCAAAGATATGAAATTGTGCCAAACCATATTGACTTTGAAGGCTCACAATTAAAGCTCATTTGTGACTTGAACCCTGGAAACCTAAATCATATACCTCTAACTGAGACCATAACAGCACTTAGTGTATAGTATAACTCTATCTGTTCTCTTTCGTTTTTCTTATAAAGGAAGTTGAATCACATATTTTAAAGGTATACTTCTGAGTATTGAGAAATACGGTTTAACCAGGTCGTATGGAGAGTGAAATGAAGATGCATGGAGACGATATGGGGAGTCAATTCACTGCACGAATTAGTTTTCTGGAAGAAGGTGTGCATTGTTATGGGATATGTTTACTTAGATGTGCATTGTTATGGGATAGGTTTACTTCTCTTTAGGCTAGGATGACGAGTGCGATGGACTTGATTATCTAATTTTAAATAAATATTATTGGTGAGGTTAAATGTCTGTTTTTTTCCGGCTTACCTGAGGAACACCAACCGACATGAAGTAGAAGCCTTTGCATGGAAGATTACCTAAGGCCATTTGTTCTTCTGGACCAATCATGTTTGAGACTGTCATGCTTGATTTCTTCATTGTACCGTGGATGTACTTAGCTACTGCCTGAAAACCAGATGTCAATGCTGATGTTAGTCAAAATCAGGTGAGAACAAACCCTAAGTAGCTGCTCATAGAAGTAGAAAAAGCCAGCCACAGAATCTTAGGCCTAATACTAGTAGTGCAAGCCCTGCTGCTTAGACCCTGACCCCCAACTTATTGGAAAGCGAGGCCACACAGGTTCCAAGCCCGAGTGGTGTTTATAACAAGGTATTGCCTCATGGTACAGTTCACTGGCTTGACTGTAAACTTTTAGAAGAATCTCGTAACGTCTTCTTATCAATTTTGTTCTTTAATGGGACATAGTTTGTTCTTTTATTCTCTAGAGGGTTGTGCTTTACTCTACAGTTTTTATTTTGTGTCTCACGATATAAAATATTTACAAAAGGGTATTCTTGTCTACCGTGGATACTCTCAGTCTCTCACAGTGTTCTTTATATTTCCCTCTAATTGATAATCTGATTATGCATGGTAGTATTCAAGTCATTGCATAAATTGCTTTAATTGGTCAGAAGATAATGCTGGACCTTTTTGTGAGAATACCATTTCTTGATTTATATCTCAAAATTTAACTCACTTATAAAAACCTCGCTTAAAAATCTTATATCAGTAGTTCCTGACTATCACTGTGATAAAAGACTAGTGGCAGGTTTGTAGTATAGTTGCGAACAATCAGAACTGGAAAGCATTGATAAAGCAAAATATTATTATCCATGTACCTCGGGACCTCTACATTTCCGCATAATCTCTAGGCTCAGACCAGTGAGATGGACAGCCAGAGAATTCTTCTTCCTGTTGATGATAGCATGTGCTTCAGACACGAAACTCAGGGGGTTGGAAAAATTTTCATGACTTAATTCTGGTAATCCCACATGCAAAAGTGCAAATTGGTTTCCCCATTTCGCTGTGGAGTCAGGTTTGTCCATTTGTTTTGCTGTCTTGTTACCATTGATATTGCGTGTGTTAAGCAACACCAATGCTGTCGATTGTGAATCGCTGAACTGCCTTCCAGTTGCTTGCATGTATAATCGAGTCCCGTAGAAGACTATACCAGTAAGAACGTCATTTACTGTCTGCAAGTGTTTAAATTATTCACGAATGTTAGCAGTCTCATCTTTATTTATCTCAGAAGTAAAATATTGATTAGAGTGTTCTCTACTGCTGTCACTGCCATATATGCTTATATTATCTCTCTAGAAAACTTCATTTTCACCAGTTAAATTTGAATTAATCCCTTCAGTGCAGTCGAACGAGAAATCACTTGGTGATACTAGATGGTTCCTTTCCTCTTTAAAAGTGTATTATGTGTACTTGTCTGTGTGGTAGTTAGGGTAAAAGTGTGATCAACTACATTGATGATAAGCATAATACAATATAATAAAATAAATGCAGTGAATAAAGACATCTTTGGCAACTTTCAGATGTTTTCACGTTATGAAGTAAATGAAATTTACCGTCCTTAGCTCGGTCTTGATTTGTTTGATTTGATCCAGGGACAAAGCTACTGTAGAGATCTGCATCAGTTGGCGTTCCACAGCCTCATCAGCAGATCTAATTGGTGTCTTATCATCCGCGATCAGACTGCTCTTTAGTAAGCTCCATGTAAAGTCACGGGTTGTATTGTAGATTGTAGATATTGCAGACAGAATTTTTGGCACAAAGCTGATAAAATTCAGGGAATTGCTGTGAGTTTCTGAGCTTGGTTTAAGGGAAGGAAAGCTTAATGAAAGGGAGGGATTATCTGCTCGTCGTAGAAAGGAAAGAAGTGCTGCCATTAGAGAGAAGCCATCGCCAAGTGCATGGTGAAACTTGGCTATAACATGTCCAGCTGCCTTGCTTGTTGGATACTTGGTTATATGCATTTCCCATAATGGTCTGCTTTCTGGCATTGGCTCCGAGGCAGTCTTGGTGAGGTAATTTTCGAAAATTTCATCATATGATTCCACTGATAAGCCATCAGGGAAGTTGGGAACAATAACATGTTCTTTGAGGTTCACTTCCACCCTTTTCCATTGCTTTGCACCTCTCTTATCATAAACCTGTAATATATTCAACAATAAGTTAATATGGGTGAAAGGTGTAGGTACCAACCTAATGTTGGTGAGTAGGAGTTAAACAGTTGTAGTTCACCAGTTACCATAATAGATGAAAATCGTGGATTGATGGGAATGAAGACATCTTGAAGTAGCGACATTGCGGAAGAATCATCAATGGGGATCTCAAATTCAATAATAGCAAGGACATGAATAGACAGGCTTTTGCTGTTAAAATACTGCCCAATAGGAGACACTGGCTCCCCTTCTGCATCTTCTTCTTTGCAGTGAGTTTTTATTTGCAACCCTGAAGTCATTTTTTTTTCTTTTTTGTACAAACCGTATACAGGATATGAACTTGGTCTTCTGAGGATACTGTTAATATTGGCGCTTAATGCATGCAACGTGATTATAAGTTGTGAAGCATATGCTCCTTATAGGGCTTATCAGATAAAGCACGAAAAAGGCCATCTTTTTTATGCCTCCTTATTATACTCCATGTAAACTGCACTTATGAGCTGGACGGATAATTGAAACCAATATTGCAGTATGTGTTTTCTTGTATTTTTGCTGACACTAAGCACGAAAAAAAAAGTCACGTTCATGTATTCTGCTAGAGGTGAAGATTGATCCAATCTGGGCGAAGCAGTGAAGCATTTGCCTCTTGTTGCTTACGGGTAAAAAAAATATTGTTATTCCCTGGTTTCTTGCTTTTTATGGATAGTAATTCCCCGTGTGAACTTGTAATCACATTATATCTTAGTCACTGAATTGGCATGAGAAGACGCATGAAGTTTATTCGTAGAGATCGTCTATTTATTGTATAATTCGGTTGGCATGAATTTGGCAAAACTTAAGGAAATGGAACATGAATTCCCACAAAATGGAGATTATTGTATGATTCGGTTGGCATGCATTGGGCAAAACTCAAGGAAATCGAACATGAATTCCACAAAATGGAGAAGCGGTTAACAACTCCCCTCCAAGGCTTTGGCTATTCTCTTGGAAAGTTACTCACCCAGTCACTCAGTCACCCCATTAGCAATCGAAGACATTCAGAAAATTGCCATGAATTTACATTTAAATTATTTGAACGTTCTACTTCCTATATGAACAAACAGAGCACTTACTAAGTACTACTAATGTAAAAACTAATAAGAATTCCCAATTCTTATATTATAGACCCATGTCCACTATTTTAGGTGGACTCTCACCTTTTTAAAGGGGGAAAAAAAAAGAAGTTACAAATTATAATATGGACCCATGTCCATGTTAAGACGTTAGACATGGATCCCTTAGAGAGAAAGTGCAATGGGGTAAAATGGAAAGAATTTTGGTAGTTTTTTATTTTTAGTTTTTGTAATTTTCTTTTTTCCCTTTACAAAGGTAACTTGAGAAAGTGGGGTAATATTCATTCCTTTTTTTTCTTTTTTCTTTTTAGAATTGCCAAATACAACCTCATGATAACTTGAAAAATGTCAACTTGGAAAACATGTGTTCTATGAAATTGTTTGATAAAGAATAAGACTCTAGTTTACTTCTAGAATTTTGACCTTTTAGTTATGTTCCCTACTTCCAAAGAAAAAGGACTCTATTTTCCTTCCTTAAAAAATATAGTTAAACGGAAAGTCTTGATATAGACCGTTTTTTATTATCATCAAAGTAGATGGAGTCCTGGTGACCCAACAAACAAGATGTATAACTCTAACTTCGGCTTGCAAGAATTTTGTATTGATTTAACTTGGAGGGAGCCCGTCTACTTTAATCATAAAAGTAGACAGTCTTTTCTAAGTTTGTAATCTGACCTTGTCACATATCAATTGCTCAAATTAAAGGGTTATAATACTAAAGTTGTTGCAATATTACAATTCTAATGTTAAATGAACGGATGACATAGTAACCAAAACAAAGTTTACACAATAAAATTAAGTTTTACTTGTTGGAGTAAGTGTCCTCCACAAATGTAATTACGATAAATTAATCTCAATTAGAATAAACATGGGATTGATTGTTTAATTAGTCAGTTGATTAACGTAAATCGATAACGCTTGGTCTGCTAGGGTTTGACGTTATTGTTGTGTGACGGCGGTAATCAACTGATCCCTCTCGGTCAACCCTAAAAGGTGACCCGACTCCGTGGTTTAGCAACACATAATGATACGTGTTTATACCCGATTAGGAGAGCTGAATGAGTCAGCTTATGATATATGTGATGTGAGAGTTAAGAACTCGACATTATTTGGATTTATTTATTCATTGATTATGAGATAATAATTAAAAAATATATTCATAAGTCTATGTTTATAAAGTGGAGACTTTATTATTAAACTATTGATTAGTTTAATATCTTGTTGAGATGTAATAATTAATAGATTAATTAATAGTAACATGAGATGTAACATTAATTAAATTAGCTATTACTATTATATGATGATAAAATATAATAGTTATTACTTAATTAGTTAAGTAAGTAATAATGCCAAATTACAAGAATGCCCATCCTTACCAAACTTGTCTATAGGTACTAGACAAGACTTGATGGACAAAAAAAAAAGGCAAATCATTCATCACAACTCAAACACATCAATTTAGACAAGAGAGAGAAGGAGAAAAGAGAACCAAAAGCTCTCCTCTCCCTCCCTTTGGCCGATTTTCTAGGTTAAGTACAAGAGAGTTCTACTCACAAGTATTCTCATAAATAATCACATAATATTCTCTCCTAATTAGTACTAAGTATTATATAAGCTAAGAGTTAGTTATATATATAGTTGGTATTTGGGTCTTCTCTTGGGGTTTCTAGCAAGAACACAAGGAGAAGAAGGAGTTGAAGCCTTGGTGCAACAAAGAGGAGGTCAACCTCTCTTGGTGGCTTGTAGATCGGACCTTGGAGGATCAAGATCGATAGCACAGGGTTATGTGAGTAGATATGTGATTAACTTGTCTTACATAGCTTTGATTCAAGAATGCAAATATATAAGGTCTTGGGGGTTAGCTTAATGGTGTTATTAATTTAAGCTTAACTAATTTTGTAACACCCCAACCCCTTGCGGGCTGGTCAATGTCACCAAATGTGGCTCTTACTGACCCCACTGTACCAACACTGGTCTTTTCAGTGCACTTTGTCCTCACTTGTGCACACCTGGGAAATATCCCAGGAGGTCACCCATCCTTATACTACTCCCAGCCAAGCACCCTTAACTGTGGAGTTTCTAAGTAAATGGGCTCCATGAAAAGAAGATGCATCTTGTTGGTATGAGTAGTACTATCAATCCATTTAAGCACTTATCAATTCTTAATCTCAAATTTAGGGTATCACATATAGATTAGTTGTTGGGTAGAACTTTCAAGTGGTATCAGAGCATGTTGTTGGATTGCATGTATGTTTTGGACTATTTTGATTAATTAATGTTAATTAGATTGACTAAATTAATCAATTAATTGGTGGTTAAAGAGACTTAATCACCTACTTCATCATTTGCATGTTGATTATATTGGCTAAATGGTTTAATTTTTTTAAATGGTTTAATTAAGCTTGGAGTAATATGCGGATAATAGCAAATTTAGGTGAAAGTCACTAGATAGCTGTCAAGAATATCCGTAAGTACTTGAGAAGGACTAAGGATAACTTCTTGGTGATTGGAGGAGATACAGAGTTGCGTGTAAGAGGTTACACAGATGCAAGCTTCCAAACAGATAGGGATGACATGAAATCCCAATCTGGCTATGTGTTTATATATACTGAATGGTGGTGTCGTTTGCTGGAAGAGTTCGAGGCAGACAGTGCTTGCGGATTCTATGACGGAGGAAGAGTACTTAGCGGCGTCTGAAGCTGTTAAATAGGCGTTGTGGATACGACAGTTTCAGGATGGACTAGGAATAGTCCCGACTGCAGCAGATCTCATCTCCTTATATTGCAACAACAGTGGCGCACTGTATTAAGCTCGAGAGCCGAAGTCTAGTAACAAGTTTAGACATGTATCTAGGAAGTTCCACATCATTAGAGATTTTGTGGAACGTAATGAGATTTCGATTTATAAAGTTGGGACGACAGATAATGTTGTCGATCCTTTAACCGAACCTTTAGCACAAACGCAACATGATGTTCATGTCGCCTCGATGGGATTGAGACGAGCACCAAAGTTGCTTTGGGCTATATGATGTATCACTTTTACATTAATATAAAATAACATTAATCAATTTGCTATTAATTTTTATTATTGTTTTTGAATGACATTTATATTCTATTTATTCTTAATAGATCGTATGACGATATTGAACTTTATTAAGTGAACAAGAATTAAGTATATTTGTCCCTAGTTACAAACAAGGTGATGTCTCTCAAGTTGTGATTTTAGTTTTCGTCACAAGTCGTACCGTAAAAGGAGGCTTTATGGGTAGTCTCTAGATCATTGCAAACTATAATTTAAGAAAGAGAATAGGTCGAAGAGATTGTCCACCCACGTTAGGGTAACGTATCTTTGGGCCACTTAAGGAGTTATGACTTATAATGCGTGGCCACGCTCGGATCAGATCTATAGTTGATAATCCGGTCAGTCAGTCATTCTCTATATCAGGAAAACCACTCACATGTATAGACATAATGCAAATACGACCTACAAGACAACTTGTATTGAGTGAGAGATAAAAACGCAAATTTTGCGGATAAATAAAATTAAATTTAAACACTTATACAAGGTTCATTCTTCCGAATCCTGTGTCTTCCATTCTGAGCTAAGTTTATAACAGTGGTAACTATTCCTTCATATTTGATGGAGAAACTGTATTCTTTGGGTCACCTACAGGCTACAGTTTGGCACTATCCATGGCTGCTTCGTATATCAGCTGAAAGGCGTTCTCTATGCACAAGTTGAATTTCTCCACATCTATGAATCCTCTTTGAACGCCGACAGCAATTCTTATTGTCCGCATGTAACTCAAGATTGTTATTGATAAACTCTGCAAGTTCATGAAACCACCAATAATGAATTAGGCTTATCTGATTTGTGTACCAGTTCATTTGTGTAGACTTGAATTTTTTATGAGTTAGTGCCGAAGCTCATTCAATTTTGAGACTGACTTGTAAAACCAAAGATATTAAGAACCAAAAGCATATGAGGAGAGTGAAATAAAGATGCCTGGACAAGATATGGGGGGTCAAGTGTTTGCATGAACCAGCTTTGTTGAGGAAGATATGCAGTATAATGGATCGGCTTTTCTTTTCTTGTGACCAGGAAATGAGTGCAATGGACATGATTAGCTAACATCTAAACAGTATTAGTAGCAACCCCTCCATATCCTTTTAGAAAAGCTATGGGTGAGATTTGATGTGTCTACTGTCTTTCGGTTTACCTGAGGAACACCTGCCACCATGAAATACAAGCCTTTGCATGGATGATTAGCTAAGGCCATTTGTTCGACAGGACCAATCAGGTTGGAGACTGTCATGCTGGAATTCTTCAGTGTACTGCGGATATACTCTGCTGTAGCCTGAAAACCAGATGATGATGCTGATTTATGTCTAATTATGGTGAGAATAGACCTCACTAGCAGCACATGTATAGAAGAACGAAAAGTTAGCCGAAAAAATTTCATGTCTAATAGTAGAGCCGCGAGTCCTGTCGGAAAGCCCCTGACTGCCGACTCAAGGGGGAGTAAGGCCACGCAGTTTCCATTTTCCTAGTCCGAGGGATGTCTATGACAATGTAGTACCTCATACCTTGGTTCACTGGCTTGACTGGAAATTTATAAGATTCTCATAATATGAGTTCTTAAATTTGACACTTAGGGAACTCAGTTTGTTCTTCAATCCTTAACTGGGATGTGCTTGGCTCTTATGTTTTTGTTTCTTGTCTCGCAATGTAAAATATTTAGTACAAGGTCATCAGAGATCTTTTAACTATGCCTGTTTAACTCTTCCTGTCTGCTGTGGACAGAACACTCGTACAGTTTACTCTGAAGTTCTTTCTATTTCAAATCAAAATCTGACAATATGGAAGTTTTCAAGTCAAAACAGAAATTGCTATTAATGCACATCATTAGGAAGCAAACGCTAAACCATTTTCTAGAGTCACGTTTCTGATCTGTGTCTTAAATCTTACACACGAAGGAAACTGGCAATAACTTTTCGAAAGTAGCTCCCAACTCCCAAGTCCCAACTATTACTTTTATAAAAGACTGATGGCAGGTTTGCACTATACCTGCGAATTCTCAGAACAAGAAAGCATCAATTGAGCATAATTTTAGTCACTTACCTCTGGTCCTCTACATGTCCTCATAATTTCTAGGCTCTGACCAGTAAGATAGATAGCCAGGGAATTCTTCTTCTTGTTGATAATATTATGTGCTTCAGCCACAAAATCGAGGGGGCTGGAAGAATTTTCATTACTAAGTCCAGGTAACCCCACATGCATAAATGCAAATTGGTTTCCCCACTTAGTTCTGGAGTCAGGTTTAGCCATCTCTTCCACTGACTTGTAACCGTTGATATTGCGTGTGTTGAGCAGCACCAATGCGGTAGAGTGTGAAATACTGAATTCTCTTCCAGTTTCTTTCATGTATAGTCGAGTGCCAAAGAAAACTATGCCAGTAAGAACGTCATTTATTGTCTGCAGGTGTTATTTATTTAGTAATGTTAGCAGTCTGATTTTTATTGATCTCGATCAGGACTGAAATAGTGAACACACTCTTCACTACCATGCTTAAATATTTTCTAGAATTCTTAAATTTCTACCAGCTCGATTATAATTACCCATTCAATACATGATTTGTCCCTCGGAATTTTGGGTTTCACGCCCAAAACATCATACCGCAAAGAATTGTTCTCTAAAGAACTGCTTCCACAGCTTATGACTTCTGACAATATTTCTTCAGATTTTGTTGTGAATACCCTTGTCTCATTATGTCATTAGCCCTGTCTATATATTTCTTCACTTATTGTATTATGCATACTTCTGTGATTAAAAATACCCTTATGCAAGCATGTCTAGAAACTTACAGTTGTCTTTAGCTCAAGTAAATAATACTTACCGTGCCTAGCTCCGTTTTGATTTGTTTGATTTTGTCCAAGGACAAAGCTACTGTAGAGATCTGCAGTGGCTGAAGCTCCACAGCCCCATCACCGGACCTAATTGGTGTCTTGTCATCTGCAATCAAACTGCTCTTCAGAAAGCTCCATGCAAAGTCACGGCTTGTGTTATAGATTGTAGATAGCGCTCTTGGCAGGAAGCCCATCGAATCCATGACATTGCTTTGAGTTTCTGAGCTTGGTTGAAGGGATGGAAAGGTTAGTGAAAGGGAAGGATTATCTGCTCGTTGCAGACAAGAAAGGAGTGCTCCCATTAGAGAGAAGCCATCGCCAAGCGCATGGTGAAGTTTAAAGATCACGTGTCCCGCTGCCTTGCTTGTTCGATACTTGGTGATATGAAGTTGCCATAATGGCCTGCTTTGTGGCATTGGCTCCATGGCGATCTTGGTGAGGTAGTTGTCGAAAAGTTCATCATATGATTCTACTGACAACCCATCTGGGAAGCTGGGAACATTAATATGTTCTTTCAGGTTCACTTGCACTCTTTTCCATTGCTTTACGCCTCTTTTATCAAGTACCTATGCGACATTCAACAAGTTAAAATGGGTGAAGGTTACAGGTAAAACGATATGGATGATAGGAATTAGAGACTTAGTTACCATTATAGATGAAAATCGTGGACTGATGGGAAGAAAGACATCTTGAAGTAGTGCCATTGTGCAGGAATCATCGATGGGGATCGCAATTTCCAAAACACCAAGGACAGATATAGACAGGCTTTTGCTGTTAAAATACTGCCCAGTAGGAGAGACTGGTTCCTTTCCTTCATCGTCTTCTCTGCATTTGGTTTTTATTTGCAACCTCGAAGTCATTGTTCCTTGTGTAAGCAGACTATACGAAAGATCAGAAACTAGTTATTGGCTTAATTTGCAACGTTGATATTAATAGGCTTTAATTAGTTGTGAAAGATATGTTCTTTAAAGGGCTTATCAGGTGAAGCACAAAGAAAAAGGAACCGTAATGCTTCCTTTTAAAACTGCTTCTAAGCTGCATTAATGAGGTTGACAAGTTGCAAACGTCAAAGTATTTATTTTCTTTATCAGAAGCGCATAACTGAGATATAATTGCGTCGTCAATATTGGTGAATGCTTTACTTTTTGGCCAGACCACTTGGGATTTGAAATAGGATCAGTTTGGAAACTTGTCACTATCCTGTATATCTGTTGCAGCTACAGCTTGCTCCGATCTGGGTAAGGCCGTAAATTAAGATTGACTACAGATAGCTTTCACCTGGTTAAAGCAAAGAATCATTTCCCTTATCATTTGGCCTCTTACTGTTTCAGGTAGGAGACAGTTCCCTGGCCTCTTTCTCTTTAGGTGTAAGACATTCCCCTTGTGAAACGCAAAACCACATTACGTTGTCATTCCTTTCACATGAAAAAGTACTGAGTTATGGGAATTGTACATTGGGGCCTTGTCACTTCGGCTGAATCTCGTTAATTGAAATGAACTAAAGATAAATTACCTGAAAGAAACTAGAGGTAAGTTGAAATTTAGTATTGAAAAGAACTTAAAGTAGTTGAAAAGAATATGAAAAGAGCATGGTCTTTATTGACCTACTTGGTTGATACGAATTTGGGAAAATAGGGAAAGTAGAACTTCCCATGAATTCCCAACTGCATTCCGTACATTTGATTACAATAACTCATCATGACATATGCTGGTGTTATAAAGCTCACAACTATAGCAGGTAATGCTTTCAAAAGACTGTTAATCTGTTATGCTCAATTTTCTTTAGAGTCAGCATCTACATTAGTACATTCTTCATTTTACGCCTTACTATACCTTAAAAAATATTTAATTTATACTCGTCGTAGGTCCTTTTTACCCTATGTTACAAATCTTACTTGGTGGCGTGTAGAACATCTTCTCTGCGTGGTGTACATGCATTTCAGCACAAAAACTACCACCATTACCAGCCAGTTTGCGCATTACTTTTGTCTATTTCTAATTATTCCAAAATAAAGAAGTTAGTAGCAGTACCTATAAGAGGGTAACTCACTACATTCTACAATAGCATAGGGCAACCCTTAAATGGATCTTGAAAAAAAAAACAATGGTGAAACCATCATTCCAAGAATTTAGAGCGCATCATTATCTTCACATTCCTCTTCCCGCAAAACAATTCACGTGAGATTTAATGGATATTACATTATCCGTGAACAGCACCTCAGGATGACCAAGCTGGTAGTTGGTAGGTAAATGGTGCAACTACTGATCATGAGTCTCCTATTTAATGCATTGGTACGTAAATTATTGCCCTATTTGGTGATCATAGTGAATGCAAGACACTTTGTATCAAAGAAAACAGTGAATGCAGTCCCCCAGGGACATGGCTACCTTGAGTCCTTGACGTTATCTGATCCTCTGAGAACTGAGAACCTTATGTGGAGTTTCATACTACTTAATTATTGCAGGCTGTCCAAAAGTTATTGGTTGCAGTTGGCACCAGCAAATTGAAGCCAGGCGAAGTGTCAATTTGCTTGTAGTAAGATGTCTTAAGTATGTTCACAAGCGTTGTAAAAAAAAAAAAAAAAGTTTGTTCGCAAGGGTTTTTTTTTTATTTGACAAGAAACAAATCAAACGAAACAAACCAAAGAGACACAAACACAAAATACACTAAACCCGGGCCGAAGCAATCTGGCACCTTGTAGCCACCGCCAGTTGATGAGCTTTTGCACCACTGTCCTATCCACCTTACATATCATACAAACCTCAAGACGAGAACCCAACTTCCGAATATTCGTACAAACCCATAACACATCACAAGGAGTTGAGACCGAACCACGCAAAATGAGTACCAATTGTCACGAGTTTGTCTTAAGTATGTTCACAAGTGTTACCCATTACGTTATGTTGTCGGGAGCATCTTACGTGTTGCGATACTGTTTAGCGGACGCAGGTTTTGGACCTTGAAGGGGCGAAGATTTTAAATACTCCATATATACTTCGAGGGTTTCTCAGGGATATGTTTTTGGGAGATTTGTGTCCGCTGTCCCACATGAAAATTAGGTATGATATTGTCTAAAATAAATTGTTATGTGTATAAAAGAGCAAATATTGTGTCTAGGATAAACATTTATATGTTTGAAAAGAACAAAATTGAGTCTGATATAGGCAATTACGTGTTTTGGAATAACTAAAATGTGTATGAAATAAGCAATTATGTGTCTGTGATAGAGAATAAGCACATTTGTATCTTAGATTGACAAAAACAGTTTGGAATAAACATGTTTGTATCTAGAACATAGTTAGTTAAATACGGTACAGGAATTAAACGGAGTTTGATACGGTCGTGTATAATTCAACAAACTGATCAAAAATACGGACAAAAAATACGTTTTAAACAACGTTGATAACTAAAATACGAATTTTAATGTTTAAAAAGGCTGAAATTTGAAAAATTCGGATAAAATTCGGAGCTAAAATAGTAATAAAAAAAAATCTTGAATCTTCATGCAAAACTCCCTTATTTTTTGAAAAAATTTGGATACATATTCGTTTATTCGTGTTTAATTCAGGAAGGCAGAGTATTTTTCAGTTATAAACGGCAACAACCTTTTTTATAAATGTTTTACACGTGTTTTTATACTTTTGTAAAATACCGCAATACGCGTTTTATTCACGTTTGAAACGCGTTTTAACTAGCAATGATCTAGAATAGCACAAAGTGTCTGGAATATACACATGCGTGTCTATCAAATAAATGTCTCGAAATAAACCTTGTCTGGAACAGGCATTTTTTGTTTGGTAATAGACAAAAATAGTCTAGAACAACTTACACACACACAATTTTTAGGTGCAACTGCCAGATACAAACGTATGTGTATTTCTTTTTGTCACTTGTGGTTTTGGCAATTTTAAAATAACCCTGAACTTTGCGACATTTTTAAATAACCATGAATTCAAAATTCTTTTGGTCTTCAATGGACTTTAATTGACGGAATACTGACAAACGTGATTAATATTAAGTTAATGTAAGATTAAATCCAAAAATCCTTTAATATATCAAAATTTATCTTTCACACCAAATATCATCCCACAATACCCGCGTCACGTTCTGCCACTACTGAAGAATGACCAACCCCCTATGTCACCACCTCCGGACGACTCCTAACCCCCTCTGTCACCAACTCCCTCTTCTTTTGCCACCTCCGAACAACCACCATAACCTCCTCGTGCCCATCCCCCACCCCTTCCTCACCCTTGCGACCACCCCCCTCGGAATGACACCCCCCCATGTCAATAGTCTCGCCACCTCCGATCGACCACCATCCGTCACAAAAATGTTGGTTTGATTATGTATGTTATGATGGTGAAGGTTGGCAAAGGGTGAATTATAGGTGAATATGGTGGAAAATGGTAGGTTATTCAATTGTTGCTCTTGTGGGCGAAGAGAAAATGTTCATGTGGTCAACACTGTTGGGAGAGAAGAGAGATCTCGGGTTGGGTAGGTGTAGAGGGATAGAGAGGGTTGTGTTGGGATGTGATTGGGGGAGGAGAGCAGGTATGGGTGGAAAGGAGAGAGAAATTAATGTGTTAGTCTTTCAATAAGTGCTCACCTGAAGCACTAATCATCTTAATAAACAGATCTCTAGGGCTCGTTCGGTATCACTGCAGTTTGCAGTTTTTGGTTTTTAGTTTCCAATGATTTTATATACAAATTTAAATAATTAACTAAAAGTTA
>CAAKMY010081859.1:0-11259 GCA_901111285.1 Corrigiola litoralis | reverse complement strand
ATTTCCACTTTAAAAAGGAAGGGTAAACATGTCCACTAGTGTAAAACAGTAGGGATAGTGGGGTAATTTTTTTTTGTCTTTTTGTGAGGGGCCCTCCAATCGCACCCAATAGCTGCAATTGGCCTATCATTCCTCGTTCATAGAAAAATGATCTTTCAATCGGAGCTATTGGGTGCTATTGGAGGGCATCGCCTTTCCACAGGGCATTACGGTGATTTTCACTTTAAAAAGGAAGGGCAAACATGTCCACTAGTGTAAAACAGTAGGGATAGTGTGGTAATTTTTTTTGTCTTTTTGTGAGGGGCCCTCCAATCGCACCCAATAGCTGCAATTGGCCTATCATTCCTTAGTTCATACATGCTAGAGCTGGCAAAACCGACCCAAACCGCCCGAAAACCTACCCGATTCAACTCGAGAAAATCACCACCGAAACCAACCCGATACAACCTAAAAAGCGGAAACCCGCAACTGACCCGAGTTGACCCAAAACCGATTCAACCCAAACCGATAGAGATATTGTCACATAATTGACTTATTATAGCTAGTTATCCTCAAAAAACATTTAAATATTGTTGTAAATAGTATATTTTTACTTTTTCATGAAATTTGATATATGTTGGATAAAATTTTGGTAATTTGATATAATAATTCGACCCGAAGTTGACCCGAGACTACTTTGACTCAAAACTGACCCGATCCGAAACCGACCATAATCGGCCCAAAAGAATAAATGATCCAATGTGACCCGATACCGACCCAAAGGCTTTTCATGACCCGAGTTGACCCAAAACCGATATGACCCAAACCGAAACCGACCGACACGAAACCGACCCGACCCGCCCGATTGCCAGCTATTCCGTTCAAGAAGGAAAGAACAAGGAATAGGCATAACTATAAATAAACCCACCAAACCCAAATCCCATCTCCCTCTCCCTCGACAAAAAAGCAAGACAACAGAGATTAAGCCTGTCTGTTTGTTACCTTTGTCGTTTGATTGTTGCTAACTATTCTGGTTAGTTTGTTATTTACCCCTTAATAATTACCATTTAACGCTGTAAAATTTACCTTTTTCTACTTTATTTTTACTTCTCATACAATCTCATGATCCCATATGTTTGCTTATTTTTGCAACTTTTCCGTGTTAATGGGTTTTGTGTGAAGAATTAAGTGATGGGTATTTGCTAATTTTGCCCAATCTTGATTAAATTTCATGTACTATGGTTTTCTTGCTTTTTGTTGATGATACAGTTGAGAAGTGATTAGGGTTTTATGTTGTGTTGTTTTGATCATGGCAGATGAATTAGCTTCATACTGTTAAATTTCAGCTTATTCTTAGTTTGATTTCGTCGTAAATCGATAGACTCAGAGTTAGACTAAACCATATTTCATGTATTAATTATTTTTGTGGCATTGTGTAATAAGGGGCGGATCCTCGGAGTAAATTTATAAAATTTGGTAGAAAAATGGTAAAAACGTGTAGAAAAGAATAGAAAATGGTAGAAAATACGGAGTATAGGCTACCCTCAAATTTATAAAATTTGGTAGGAAAATGGTAAAAACGCGTAGAAAATAATAGAAAATGGTAGAAAATATAGGCTACCCTCAAATTTATGAAATTTGGTAGAAATATGGTATAAAAAAAAGTGTAGAAAAAGGTAGAAAAGAATAGAGAATGGTTGAAAATGAAGGCTAGACTCAAATTTATGAAATTTGGTAGAAAAATGGTTTTAAAAAAAAAAGGTGTAGAAAAAGGTAGAAAAGAATAGAAAATATAGTCTACCCTGAGCATAGGTTACCCCTTTAAATTCTTGGATACGCCCTATACACTTCTATTACATGAGTCGTCAGGTGCGTTTTTTGGTTCTACTTTGCGACCAATTATCTGAAAGTTTGAGATGTTTCATCAGTTGAAAGGTTTGGAAAATCCAAATTTGTTTGTCAGATACTTAGTTTTTAGTGTTTAGGAGATAGGCTTTGCCATGTTGGTGCCTCAAAAGACTTTCGTAGCTTATTGATTTGCACCCGATTTCGGCTAAATTTAGTGGGTTCAATGAGGTCGTTTTGGGTGTCCATTGTTGAGTTAGAGTTGGGGGTTTTGTGAGAGAAGGATATGAAAGGTGGTGGTTGTTTTTGAAGAAGATGAAGGTTTTACGGTTTTAGAGGGTGGCTAAGGAATCGGGGAAATAATTTACTTGTACAGTTTGGCCCATAAACAAGTTCGTTGGCGTGTTCTTTGTATGATCGTAAATCTGTGCTCCATGTTGCACTGCTCATGGACCAACGGATGTGGGTTTTAGGTCATTTTCTATGTCGTTATGGTTTGAAATGTGAAGTTTTTGTTGGGTTTAATTTGAGGGTTTGTTGGCGTAGGATTGTAGCTTGTTTCTTGGCTTTTTGATCCATCTTTGAATGTGGGATGGATTTAATTCACATAAGCAGGCGCTGTTGTATGTTTTACTGTAGTTGCTGTTATTGAGGTCTGTGTTTCATACATGATGTTAGGTGATTGTTGTGGTGCCTTGGAGTTCTTCATAGCTTATTGACGAAGTTTTTTTCTTTTGATTTTCCTTGTTTCAGGTGGTGCACAACATATTCACAATGTTACAAAGTCTTCCTCACCAGGTCATACCGTCACCAGCTAGGTTAGGGCTGTCGAATCCCAACTCACCTGCTCTACAAAGTCCAAGTGTATCTAAGCCCACATCTCAGCCCTCACAGTCTCACCAATCTCATCAGCAGATAAGTTTGTTGACTCCGAAAACCACCTCATCCACTCTTCTTACTCTTCTCCCACCTCTTCCCAGGGCACAAGCTCTTCTTCTGCAGATGGCATCGTTGGCCACTAAACTTTTTGATGTATCGCCCAATCGTTCCAACTGGCTCAGTTCCTTTCGTGGCTCGCCTCCAACTTTCCTCCCTTCCCAATCCCAATCAACGACCATTCCCCCACTTGACTCCTCTGCCTCTAATATAAAAGAAGTCATCTCCCAATTCACATCTCTTCAAACTCAATTATTTGAAGCCGTTGCAGAACTCCAAGAAATTCTTGACCTTGAAGATACTAAGCAGAAGTTAAACCGTGAAATCGAGACCAGAGATGCTGTTATTGTGTCCTTTGCTAAGAAACTTCAAGAAGCTGAACGAGTTCTGGACATTCTTGTTGATGATTATGCTGACTATCGCCGCCCAAAACGATTAAAAACAGAAGATACAGAAAGTTCTTCCAGCACAACTGTTGCATCTCAGTTGAAGTTATCAGATGTCATATCCTATGCTCACAAGATCAGCTATACAACATTTGCACCGCCTGAGTTTGGTGCTGGGGGCCCTCTTCGTGGGGCTCTACCACCTGCCCCCCAGGAGGACCAGATGCGTGCCTCTCAGCTGTATGCATTTGCTGATCTTGATGTGGGGCTACCTAAAACAGTGGAGGACAAGGAGAAAACTATTGAACCCATTATTGAGCCGCCTGCTGTACCTTTGCCTGATCCCATTGCTGCAATTAAGGAAATGATGCCCGCAAACTTTGCAGTTCCAGCTGGCTGGAAGCCTGGTATGCCGGTGGAACTGCCTGTCGATATGTTGCCACCAGCTGGATGGAAGCCAGGGGACCCAGTCACATTGCCACCATCGGAGTCTCTTCTTGTACCTAACCACCAGCAATTGCGGCCACTTGTTCCACGGGTTCCTGAGCCTATAATGGTGAAGCATGTCAACATTAGTTTACCTGGTGACGACGATGACAGTGATTATTATAGCACAGATGATAGTTCAGATGATGAGGATTGAGATGATGAGGATTTCAGCGCCGCAGCCTATGATTAGTTTTTAGAATTTTCATTGGTTTAATTCTTCTAAATTTTCCAGTTGTTAGACTACTTAAGGAAAAGATTTGTGATTTTGGTATAGTTTTATTATAGACAATGGACGGTTTGAAGATAGTAAAATATTATTAATGTTTTATTATAGACAATGGACGGTTTGAAGATAGTAAAATATTATTAATGTAATTAGTAACATTTTAATTCCTTGATTAGTAAAATACTATTAAAGGAATTAGTAACACTTTAATTCCGATAAAAAAACAGATGTACATATTGAAGTACGGAGTATATAATGACATAATGGCAAAGACAAAATATATAATTAAGAATGCTAAATAAGTTTAAGAGGGGTATATATTGGAACTTTGTACTAACACATGATAGCTGGAGAACTAGTGATACACATCACCATAAATATTAAAGATATTTGTTGAGATTAGTAAAAAAAATCAATGGTATTGCAATATTTAATGGTAGAGACCTGATAACAAATTTGGAAGAATTTTGTTATAAGTATACCATCTACACCTTGAGAGAATCTCATTCAAAATCTATTAGCTACCACGTAATCTACTTAACCGAACACAATTTTTTAAAATTTGTAAATTTTTTAGTGGGTCAAATAAATACAATCTACCTAAATAAAGCTCTTGTCGATATCACCCTTAGATGGCGTTGTATAATCTAATCGAAGTTAAGTTGTGTATTGAGATTTTGAAAGTATGAAAAGTGTGATAGAACAATAAAAAAAGGAAATATAAATAAATAATGTTCATATTGGACCTTGAACACATGTCCTACTTACAAACACCTTTTTTCCTTGAAATATGAATTGGAAAATTTCCAGAAATACACATTTTTTTCTTCTAAAATCCAGGGAGTCATGCTTACAACAGTGAAATAAATACAATCTACCTAAATAAATATTTAGCTCTCTAATTCTCACTGTAGTCTCATACTCTTCACCCCTTGTCCATTGCTCCTGAACCCGATCTCCTAACTGCCATGGTTGCAATTCATCGCCATTGACGTAGAATGCCAAGGTGGTTTCATATAGACAACAAAGAATATGTAACACACACCCTCAAAACTCTTCTCCAAGTAAATCAAAAAATTTCTTCAAAATGTCCCTTTAAAGGTATACATTTGAAGCAAAACGAACAGGGCATATAAACTTACAGTTCGGGTGATGGTGAGTTAAGAATAGAGTTTGGGAGCATAGTTGTTTGACTTGAGCAATACTGTAGTAGCTATTATATAAAGATTGTCATAACTTGTTTAAATTGAGAGGGTATATAGATTAAGAAGAAGGTGATATAGCTTCATTGATCTATATTGTTTCGGAAGTTTCACAAGGCATTTGCTGTAAGTTAAAAAAAGGCAGCTTGCAAAAATCTTCTTCTATTATCTATCTGAAAATCATCCTCTTTTGTGCCAATACTTGAGAGATTGTTACAATGGGAAAAATTACAGAAGAATTAGAGTAAAAAAGAATAGACATTGAATCAGCGATTTCTACTGAAGCAACCCCCAGCAGTTAAAGAATAATGCCGGTTTCCAAGCAGCTATACAGTGACTCAAACCAGGTTGTTACAGCAGCTGGATAAGAATGCTCCGAAAGCTTCAGGTCTTCACTATGATATGGACATTTACAACTGCAAAAGCTATATATTTGGAAAGGGGGTTGAAATGCATCAACCAAAAGAATTCTCCTGGGTTGGCAATACTCTCAAACAGCTGTGTAATTGGAGAAGAGGTGTATCATTTTGTCCAGAGTTTCAGGGTAAAATTTCCTCGCAAACAAATGACATGGACGCTTCACTCCATTCCATAGACAAGGCTTTATGTCTATTTGCCTCTGCAAAGCATTATACCAGAAGAAAAATTTTCAGAAATTCCCGGCTCCTCAACTGCCTTATGGTCGTGTAATGTCAATTCAAAGAGTAAAAATGCTTACCGTTTTCTCGCTAGTTTCATGCACAATTTCATCGATAGACTACAAAACCAATGAACAGTGGAAATTATCAGTCACTCTTAGCAGATGAATAAGTAATTCATACGTTTTCAACAATGCAAGTTCAACAACATTCTCAAGATACGGATATGAAGATATCGCACATGTTGCAATAATCCAGAGTCCAGACTACAATGAGTTCTAAAGATGCCTATAAAATTTAGTGACAGAGTGAAATATCCGCAAGTTGATATTATTATTTTTCATTATCGACACATTGAAGAAAACTAAATTTCGCGGTGAAATACTCCAACAACCCGCAATGATTGTCAGTTGAAAGGTGTTAATCAATCTAAGTGTTAAAAGACAAATAACAGTCTATCAACAAGGTGTGGTGACATCTGCACAAATTTCACTCAGGTGGCACTAGATATAACTTTCCACTATCAAGTATCTAGAATAGTGAAGAAATTGAAAAGCGCCGCATTCCCCCATCATCAGTCACCTGAAAATGACAGCGAAATTTGCCCACAGAAAAAAGCTGTCTTGGTATCAAACATGGCAGTTTTTCTATAAATAACAGGTTGTCAGTTGTGTCAATTCTGTATTTTCAAATGTAAGTTCAAATTAGGGAGCCTTGTGCTGGAAGCTGAGATTGCATGTTACCTCCATACAATACCCCAATCCTCAGGTTGCCTCTTCTGATTTCCCAACGAACAGATAATCAACAGTATCCTTTATGTCATGGTTAGTAACTTTAGAAGTAGATGGGTTGTTAAGCAAAAGTAATGGTGGTATAAGAAAATCGCGTTTTATTAGTATTATCAGTAATGGTTTCAGATGTTCTAAAAGATACAAAGTTACATTCTACACGGGATGGCTTAAAGAAAAACCACACAATGATGCCTGTTAGATGCCTCCCGACCTTTCATCCCGAATCAAATCCTCATTCCACCCTCCCACCACAAGGCTAAATAATTCCCAAGAAAAAAACAAATATTCTTGGTCTATTGTTGGTAAAGCAGTATACACAACAACCACTTGACTGAAGGACATTTATCTATGTCATGTTTGTGTTCGATTGTAACAACTAACAAGACTGATTACATTTTCAATCTAAGAGACCTCCCTGACAGTTTAGCTTGTAAAAGATCGAGCACATCAAGGTAGAATAACATACCGTAAGGTTTTGCAGAAGCTCATAACTAACATCCTGTGCTCTGTATGACTTTGGATGCCATTTATGTTCAGACCAATCAACATGTGTTACTGACCAATTCGCAATCCCCCCAGGATCAACCATCTAAAAAGTCGAAACAAGATGATGAATTTTTGATTGACTCTGAAACCATTCAGTATCCTTTGCAAAAAAAGAGAAATCCATTGAAGAACTTACACTAAATAAAGTTGGCAAGTAATGTTCATCAGAATAGCAATTGCGTCCCTCCAAACCAGGCTGTTACATGAAAACACACCTATCAAGATTTTGATATGACAAAATGAACTAAGCTAAATGTTGTATTGATGTCTTCAGCATAACATAACAGTGTAACAAAGAGATATGTCCCACTAAGATATCCATTACACATCTTTAGTTTCCTTCCCCACTCCCAACACCTTCTTTGCTGGGATCTGAAATTGAATTCTGCACAATGGTGTCAACTTAAAATAGGCAGATATGTATATAGTTATGATCAATTCAAGAACTTCCTTTTTTTATAGGTCAAAGCATTCCTTAAATCTAAAAAGAAACAACAGCGTTCATAGCAAAAAGCTCACCCTGCAGTAGTCCCGGAACTTTGAGTAGTAAAGGTTGTCTGCCATTACTATCAAAGCATGCTGCCGCTTCATAGTGAACCACTGCACAATATCAATAGTCAGCATTAATCATGGTAGAGAGTTGGCAAATTTAAAGACTACATACTAGGTTGGTTTATGCTTACAAATAAACCTGATAGACTAATGAATCATACGCATACACTACACTACACATGACAAGTCGAAATCATCTCACAAAAAAATTGACGTCACATACTTGCGATAAAATGAATCATGTATACTTCACCTTATATATCTTTAGTGAATTGAGAAGTTGTTTATGTTAGAGCATATCTTAGCAATTGAGTGATCTGTTATGCTGTGCAAAACCTATTTGATTAAGAATGCAAAATTTCAAAAGCCCCTTCAACAAAGAAATATTCTATATGTGCTGATTTTGGAGACTTTTTGCCAAAACTATTTCCCAAAATAAAAAAATTTGAATTTTATTTACTACAATGTCCAACTATCACAAACCCAAAAAATAAGAAAAAGGAAACAATCAAAAACCCACCTGTTCCTTCCGTCCTCCCATGTCATTTAAAAATTCAAAGGTGATCATTATTCATATACATACTAAGGCTATTACCTTGGAAATAATCGACCAAATAATGACCATCATCACCATCAGTTTTGCCTCATCTCCAACATCTCCTATAAGTAGGATTTGACTTGAGGGAAGCTTATTAAACCAATCATTGTTCAAAATCAAAAACTATATCCTAAAGAAGTATAAGTCAGGCCTTAATATTTGGGATTATTACCTTAGTAGGGATTATGTCTCTTTTCAATCCCGAGCCATTTGGTTTTTAGTTTAATTATTCCACTATTAGTATTGTTGCATACTTCAACATTAAGCTCTGAATTCTCCCCACAAACAAAATCTTTGGCGATGGCGCAAACGACAACGACAGCTGGCATGGGAACAGCCAATAGTTCTTTTTGTTGTTGTTGCAACAGGTGTGGAGAAGAGGAGAACAAAAGGTGGTGGTGGTGCAATAGGGATTATCTTTTACGGAGTATGTATTTGGAATTGTGATTATTAGCCATTCTGGCAAAAGTTAATTGAAGTATGGTCATTGTGGGAAATAGTTTTACCAAGAATGACTATTTGGCAAAAGGTCCTGATTTTGGTTCAAAGAAAGATGAAAAAAAAAATTCAATTATTTGATTTCAAGACTAAATTTAATGTACGTTAAAGTATTTTCGTGAAGCTTTAACTTCCTGTAAAGAAAAAAATATATCATAAATGTTTTATTATTTTTGGTAGACCCTGAAACTAAGTAGGACCACTTCCTGCAACCACTAATAGTCTAATTCTACTAGAATATACGGAAGACTGAACCATCCAACGAAACTAACACGATTAACAAGATTTGACACGGAGAACCATTAAATAACATACAGGGTTCAATAGGCAGAGTAGTGAAATCGTATGCAACTTATAGAGGAGCTTATCTCAATCAGGCATTTTTATGTTGGTACCAATCAATCATGCTAGTTTAGACGATGATAAGAGTATGAAATCTTATTGTTCCTTCAAACAGTCCCCCTACTGGCTAACTAAAGTCATGTTTCAGTGTGGCAACAAAACCCCTTACACAAACTACAGATGAACAAGATGAACAAGATTCATATATGGAACTTGAAATCTAACCTGGGCACCCTTTCGGAAATCTTTCTTTTCAATTTCCGGTAACATATGTGGTGAAAATCTGTCATTTCCATGAGGACCTGGATCCACGAAACTGGAGATACAGAATTGGATAAGATATGAACACAAAATCATCAGACACTAAACTCTGAAAAAATACCAGACCATGGAACCCATTAAAAGAGAGTTCACCAAACATAGGTCTATAGGCCACGCCAAGATAAACAGCTAAATGATAGAAGATAAAACCTTAAGCTCACCTGTCAATGTAGCTTATATTTGTGTACATCAGGTAATTGTAGACGTATTCAAATTTATGCAGCGGTACACAACTGCAATTAAACAACAATTACTTAATCAGAGGTCAAAAGTCAAGTGTTACAACATAATAAAGAGAAACAAAACAAGGAAAATATTAACACACCTATCAGACAATAATACAAAGTGCTGATTATCAGGGTCCTTCAGAGCATTAGCCAACAAACGTCTCTCTGCATCTATCATTGAGACCTGACCCCAAACAACCTGTTACATAAACCAATGGGCACACATCTCTGTCAGCAATTTTACTTTTGAACATTGGGATGGACTATTTCAAATGTCTAAAAACTGATATGGGCAACTTATTTTCTGCATGGTACTTGTCGCTGAATTCCTATCCAATAACGGACCTAAGAGAACAGCCTCTCTTCAAACACAAAGGTAAGACTGTGTAGATATCTACCATGGGAGCCCATGAGGGGATGCGGGAAGTGATCTCAGTAGACAAAAAAAGAAGTAGCTCCGGTCATGCATTCTACACTAGATGCATAAATTTATCTTATAAATAATTCCGGTTCAGCTTGTGTTTCTACACTCAGAGAGTGATAAGATTGACAAATACTAATTCTACAAACTAAAACGAACAAATCATGTCACATGAAACAAAGAACACTCCACTAACTTAATATGAACCAAAAAGAAACCTTCGACTTATAGTTTTCCGACCTTGTCACTGCGGATGTCTCTATCAACAAAGTATCTGCTCTGATGTACGGGTTTTCGTTGAGAAGCATGCACATAAACACTGAACTTGCCTTCATGACCCTGCCAAATCATACATGTCATTCCTACAGAACATAAAATGAGAGAAATCTACATCGTTCAAATTTCAGAAATTATAAATTATGATAGATAATACACAAAAGAAATACCTTCCACGCAAAAACCTAGATTACCAGGACAGAATAATAGTGCATTTCTAACTCTCTAATTCAGAAGCATCGTTACCAGTTAACAGAATTTTTAAGATGAGCAGCAGACTCAATTGAAAACTTTCATGTCAAATAAGCCCTTTCTTTGGCAGAGCACTCACAAACACTGAACTTATGGCATTTGCTGTGATCATAAGTTAAGCAGGTTTTGATTGCTCCTATCCATTCTCTAGGAGATACACATGATCAGATCACAATGCAAAAACACTTTCTTTACAACCTTACCAATAGCCTTTCTCATAATAACTACAAGCAAAATATTTTCGTCAGTGAAAAGTAGACTATTAGCTAGGTTAATCATTAAATCTTAATCTCTTTAAATCCAGATATTTGAATCACTTAATCCATTCCATTAAGGAAAAGGCATCTACATCAACACATGAATGATGTTTTGTATCCTCAAATTCCAGCAAAATCTTCTGACAAGCAGATGAAGTTAACATTCAAGTGGAACATATTACACAGATACTAACTCTCATATTACAATCCCACAGCTAGTTCATTGATCTGCTACCCTAGCCTCTCAAAAGTATATAGGAAAGCAGGAAAAAATTGGGTATAAGAAAACTGTTACTAGTAGCTCAAGAACATCTCCTCACTTAGAGTGATGATTAGATTTCCATTGTGATTCTAACTATGGAGAATAGAAAAGAAAGCAAATGCTGCAAACTACCAAATATGTTCGTGTACTTGCCAAACTGAACGGCTAAAAAGATTATATAAAATTTGCTCACTACTACATACTACCTGACCTTT